>JAMLFY010000015.1:10499721-10569440 GCA_030441495.1 Dalbergia oliveri | reverse complement strand
TTTTGGTGCAACCATCGTATTGTTGTGTACTTGGGTGCAATTGTTTTTTTTTTTATTTTTTATTTTGTGTCTAGAGAAATTAGGAGTTTAATTGATGTTTTGTTGGTTTCATCTATTATTAGGTATTTATAATGATGGTTAAAGTCAATTAAATCTATTTATTTCCTATTCAAATTAATGAAGTTAACTCGCCAATTGACATAGTGTTTCTTTTTTTTTTTTTTGGGCAAAGTTAGGTTTGGTATGGTAAATGTATGTTATATGTGTGCTGTAATTTTTACCACTCACCAATTAATCTCATTGTAGTCCAGAGCTACTTGTGATTCAGTGATATGTGATTTAACCATCATATGTTAATACTTCAGTTTCTTTATTGTTTAATACTTCAAAATCTCAATGATTGAACTATTTTTGTCACTAGGGTTGTATTAGTCATGGATAGATCTATGATACAAAAATTACCAAATAATTGTCATATGAGCTTTTTTAAAACTAGCTTTGTTTAATATAACCCATGGTTTGAGGTGTTGTTGTAGACACTCTGCTTAGTTAATTTATTTGGATATGTAAATATTAGATTGTGAATTTGTGATTATTGCCATTCCACCTTTGATTCAAAAAAGTGGATTGCAATGTCTTATTGAAAATCCAAATTATAAGTTTTTTTCTTTTATTGAATGTGCTATTTTCCAATGGCTACCATTGAAGTTTAGGTAAAATTCTTAGAGTATAGGAGTAGGTTCTTATAAGTGAGATAGCTGGACTCATAAATTCTTACTGCAAAGCATCAATGGAAAATTTAAGGTACTGCCATTCCTTTTCAATGGATGTAGAGCCAATTGATGCAAACTCAGGATATGATGGCTACACCTGAAATAAATAAGGAGCTACATTATCTAAACAAGGAAGATTGGCTAATGCATTTGCTTTTGGTTAAACAATGGGACTTTAGCTTTAGGTATGAGCTCTTTCGGATTGGCAGACTTGAGCCAAGCAATTTATCTCAAATTAAAAGATTGGATGATGGAGGAGGACTTGGATGAGGATGATGAGGAATATGAAGAAAACTAGGAAGGAAAGTGGAGTACTAGTCAAAGATTATTGAGTATTTTGTTTGTTCCCATTATGAGGATAAATTTATTGCAATCACATTATATGTGCTACACATGTGCTTATTGTTAGTTTCAGGAACAATTTAGACATGTTCAATGGGCAGAGCCATGTTACTTGGTAAACTTCATGTTTCTACAAATAATATCTTTGGAGGTTGGTGCAATACTTACAATTTACAAATATCTTGACCTAAAGATAATTGTTAGTGGTTAAAATCGAATTTAAATATCAATTGCTTTAGTTCATTATACTATTTTCTTATAACTTTATAAGATTATCAACATAATAAGTTCTATAATATTTTATACTTTTCACTTAGTGAAAAACAATTTAATCTAGAAACTTGTTTTGATCTAATAATAAGGGAGATAAATATGCATGAATAAAAGTAGGAAATAATAGGTGTTGGAGGACATGCCACTAGGAAGAGTAATTGATATGATTTTATTATTTCATCACATTTCAAAATAGGGTTAGAAGCCGTTCTTCTCAAAATAAGGCTACTAGAAAAAAGCATGGCTCTAATATCGATGATATTTTTTTAATACATGCTTCTTTTGTGCTTCAGGACATTACTCCTACCATCCTAAACATAAGTAACATGTTTCCCAAGTTGATGTGCTTAGAGGGGATAAATGAAAATAAAAGGGAAAGCTGAGCTACAAGAAATGGAATATTTAGGGTAGTTAAGGGATATTCACAATACCAATTTAGCAATTAGATAGCCTTAATAATTAGTGCTTATAATTGTTGTACACAGTATTTTAAAAAATAAAGTGCATATATTTTGGACAATTGTAGAAAACCACCATCCCAATTGCAACCCAAAACACCGACAAGGACGGTTGGCCCATACCTATTACCCTATGTGTTTGTCTAGCAAAAAAAAAAAAAATGAAGGCACCACCTCCTTAAACCCAATACTCACCTACCCACCCACCATCTCCAGCCATCAAAACTCCTTCTCCTGCCATTTCCACCATTTTGAAAGTAATAGAGCCGCACTATCTCCATTCCCCTATTTGTCTTCATCTTCCACAGGTAACTATTTCTTTCCTTCTACTCCGTCTTTATTATTGGTAACATATCTATCTATTGATAATTGTTGATTGGATTAGAATCTTGTTGTACCTTTAATCTAAAATTTTTATATTATTGATTACAAGCTTTTTATCTATGGTTTTTTTGTGTTTCATTTTTCTCATGTTTCTCATTTTTATGTAGAGGAAATTTCAAAAGGAAACATTTTTTTTATTTTATTAATGTGTTATTCCTATACTTAGATTATGGATTTTGTATCCAACTATTGATACAATTGATTTGGTGTTGGAGAATATGGATATGAGTCAAGGTATGAGATTGAGGGTGCGATTGTTTTGGATTTTGAACAAAAATTGATTATGGAATTTAAATTCTATGTATATTTGAAAAGACAAAACTCAATTCTTTTTTCTTTTCACAAGCTACTCTTTTTAGCTTCTACAAAAAAATGCTTAAAACTGATTTGTTTAGAAATTCTGATTATTTTTAAAACTTTTCAAATTATACGAAAAGTGATTTTGAGGTTGAAAAAGGTCATTCAAACACACTCCAAATGATATTATAAGATTTATTACCACACATGATGATTTGTTTAGTATATGGATATGGATTGGAGTTTATAACATATGGCTCTACATCCAATTTTGTCATTAAAGAGAAATGTGTTAAAGATGTAAATTTTGTGCTCATTATATAGTCTGTATAAATTAGATTGAATTGAATCTTAGAATATATTCTATCACAATACTATTTGATTTTGTCCTGTGTAATTGATATTTGAACAAAGGTTCAATATTTGATCATTCTTGCAAACATTACTAATTAACTACTATTTGATGCAGAAAGGTAGTGACTAGGCTATCCTGGTTAAGTAGAAATGGCTTCTTTACAATTGTATGCTTCTGTTTAAACCCTATATAAGGAAGGAAGCACTCATGGATCTAGTTACTAGGGTGGGAAATTGTGTGTCTGAGGAAACAGGTTGTTAGATATTAAGAATTTTGGAGCAGTTCAATTGGGCTATGGTATAAAAAAGCTAGATGGGAAATTATAAGGTGAGTTTGATTGTTCACGATGTTGAATCACTTTTGACATTGTATGCTCTTTCTTGTCTCATAGTTTTTCCTTATATTACCTATTTTGGTGCAACCATCGTATTATTGTGTACTTGTGTGCAATTGTTTTTTTATTTTGTGCCTCGAAAATTAGGAATTCTTTTGTTGTTTCACTTGGTTTTATCTATTATTTGGTGTTTATAGTGATGGTAGAGCTCAATTAAATCTTATTTATTTACTGCTATTTCAGATCAATGAACTCCTTCGCTAGTTGATATAGTGTTTCCGTTTTTTTTTTTTGGGCAAAGGTTATGTCTGGTATGATAAATGTGTGTTATATGTGTGCAGTAATTTTTACTACTCACCAATTAACCTCATTGTAGCACAAAGCTACTTTTGAGTCAAGTGATGTGTGATTTAACCAATATATGTTAATACTTCAGTTTTCTTCCTGTTTAAGACTTCAAAATCTCAGTGATTAACGTTTTTATCACTTAGGTTGTATTAGTCATGGACAAATCTATGATACAAAAATTACCAAATGAATGTCATATGAGCCTATTTAAAATTGGCTTTGTTTAATATAACCCATGGTTTGAGGTGTCGTTGTACATTTGCTTAGTTGATTTATTTGGATGTGTAAATATTAGATTGTGAATTTATGATTATTGCCATTCCACCTTTGATTCAAAAAGTGGATTGCAATGTCTTATTGAAAATCCAAATAATATGTTTTTTTTGAATGTGCTATTTTCCAATAGCTACCATTGAAGTTTAGGCAAAATTCTTAGTATAGGAGTCCAGTTATTTATAGTGAGATAGCTGGAGTCACAAATTCTTCTCCAAAGCATCAATGGAAAATTTAATGTGTTGCCATTTTCCTTTTCAATGAATGTAGGGCCAATTGATGCAACTCGCATGATGGCTACCCCTGAAATCAACAAGAGCTGCATTATCTAAAGATGGGAAGGGGCTTGCGTTGGCTTCTGGTTAAAAGAATGGGACTTTAGCTTGGGTATGAGCTCCTTGAGGATCAAGGTAGACTTGAGTTAAGCAATTTGTCCCAAATTAGAAAATGGATGATGAGGAGGAGGACTCGAACGAGGATGATGAGGAATACGTAGAGAACTAGGAAGGAAAGTAGAGTACTAGTACAAGATAATAAGTATTTCATTTGTTCCCATTATGAGGATAAATTCATTGCACTCACATTATATGTGTCACACATGTGCTTATTGTTAGTTTCTGGTAACAATATACACATGTTCAATGGGCAGAGCCATGTTATTTGGTAAACTTCATGTTTCTACAAATAATATCTTTGGAGCTTGGTGCAATATTTACAATTTACAAATATCATGACCTAAAGAGTAGTTGTTAGTGGTTAAAATTGAAGGTTTGAAAATCAATTGCTTTAGTTCATTACACTACTTTCTTATAACTTTATAAGTTTATCAACATGATGAGTTCTATAATATTTTATACTTTCACTAAGTGAAAAACAAATTAATCTAGAAACTTGTTTTGATCCAATAATAAGGGAGATAAATGGGCATAATAATAGGAAATAATAAGTGTTGGAGGATAATGCCATTGGCAAAAAGTAATTGATATGATTTTACTATTTCATCACATTTCAAAATAGGGTTTAGAAGCCGCTCTTTGAGTTGCAATGAGGCTACTAGAAAAAAAGGCATAGCTCTAATATTGATAATATATTTTTTAACACACGCTTCTTTTGTGTCTTTCTGTACATTACTTCTACCATCCTAAACATAAGTAACATGTTTCTTGGTTGATGTGCTTAAAGGGGAAAAATGAAAATAAAAGGAAAAGGGTGGAGCTGCCACAAGAAATGGAATATTTTAGGGTAGTTAAGGATATTCACAATACCAATTTAGCAATTGGATAACCTCAATAATTAGTGCTTATAATTGTTGTACACAATATTTTTAAAAAATAAAGTGCATATATTTTGGACTATTTGAAGAAAACCAACCCGTCCAATTGCAACCCAAACCCTTAAAAACGGAAGCTGGGCCATACCCATTACCCTGGGTGTTTCTTTAACCAAAAAAAAAAAAAGACACCTCCTCCTTGAACCTAAAACCCACCCACCCTCCCTCTCCATTCGCATAAAACTCATCCTACTTCCACTTCCTCCATTTTGTGAGTAATGGAGCCCACTATAATCATTCCCCTTTTTGTCTTCATCTTCCACAAGTAACTCTTTCTTTTCTTCTACTCTGTCTTTATTATTGCTAACATATCTATTCCTTGATAATTGTTGATTGGATTCAGGATGTATTTTGTATCGTAAATCTAAGTTTTTATATTATTAATTACAAGCTTTTTATTTGTGACTTTTTTTGTTTTCATTTTTCTTATGTTTTCTTGTCTTTATGTTAAGAAAATTTCAGAAGAGAAACATTTCTTTATTTTATTAATGTGTTATTATTGTACTTGGGTTATGGATTTTGTATTCGGACTATTGATACAATTGATTTGGTTTTGGAGAATATGGATATAGTCAAGGTATGAGGTAAGGTGCGATTATTTTGGATTTTGAAAAAGAAATTGATTATGGAATTTAAATTCTATGTATATTTGAAAAGGTAAAACTGATTCCTTTTTTTTTAGGTAGCTACTCTTTTTAGATTCTACAAACAAAATGTTTAAAATTGATTTTTTTTCAAGATTATGATTATTTTTAAATTTTTTTTCAAAATATAGGAAAAGTGATTTTGAGGTTGGAAAAACTAATTCAAACACACTCAAATGGTATTATAAGATTTATTACCACACAAATGGTGATTTGTTTAGTATATGGATATGGATTGGAGTTTATATGGCTCTAACCCCAATTTTGTCATTGAAAAGAAATGTGTTAAAGATGCAAATTTTGTGCTCATTATATAGTCTGTATAAATTGGATTGAATTGAATCTTAGAATCTATTCTATCACAATACTATTTGATTTTGTACTTGCATAATTAATATTCGAACAAAGGTTCAATATTTGACCATTATTGCAAACCTTACTAAGTAACTACTATTTGATGCACAAAGGTAGTTGACTAGGTTGTCCCCTTCCGTAGGAAGAAATGCCTCCTTACCATTGTATGCTTCTATTTAAGCCCCACATAAGGAAGGAAACACTCATGGATCTGGTTACCAGGGTGGGAAAACATGTGTATAGAAGAAATGAGATTGTCATTGATATTAAGAATTTTGGAACGTTCAATTGGGCTATGGTAGATGGTAGATATTATAAGGTGAGTTTGATTGTTCGCAATGTTGAATCACTTTTGACATTGTATGCTCTTTCTTGTCTCATAGTTTTTCCTTATATTACTTGTTTTGGTGCAACCATCGTATTGTTGTGTACGTGTATGTAATTTTTTTTTTTATTTTGTGCCTATGGAAGTTAGGAATTCAATTGATGTTTCACTGTTTTATCTATTATTCATGTTTATAATGATGGTAGAAATCAATTAAATCTTATTTATTTACTGTTATTTCATATCAGTGAACTCCTTCACTAATTGACATAGTGTTTCCTTTTTTTTGGGGGCAAAGGTTATGTCTGGTATGGTAAATGTGTGTTATATATGTGCAGTAATTTTTACCATTCACCAATTAACCTCATTGTAGCACAAAGCTACTTGTGAGTCAAGTGATGTGTGATTTAACCACTATATGTTAATACTTTAGTTTTCTTTCCTGTTAAGACTTCAAAATCTTAGTGATTAACTGTTTTTGTCACTTGGGTTGTATTAGTCATGGAGACAGAATATGATACAAAAATTACCAAATGAATGTCATATGAGCCTATTTAAAATTGGCTTTGTTTAATATAATCCATGGTTTGAGGTGTTGTTGTCTAATTTGAAAACCCGTGTTGATTTATGGGCACATCAATCCATATGGCGTTAAGCCGTTACAAATGGTACAAGGAGCACACCTCCCAGGACGATGTGATTCGGGGATGAACTAAGGAGAATCTGGTGGGCATGTAACGCCCAGTGACGCGGGCGAAGATCGTCGCTGGTGTAAAGAAGGACGGACAATGAGCGGCTCCTAGCAACTTCTAAGCGAAAAGGTACATGAATGACTGATTGCACATTAGAATAAGAGGGATCCTAAGGCTGGATAGGTATGTGACTATATAGTTAAGGATGCCATATATGAATTGATTTGTACTACCTATATCAACAAGATGCACCTTTTTTTGGTAGTCTATCACTAAAGAACTTCATGGTTAAGTATGCTTGACTTAAGCAATTTTGGATGGGTGACCTCCTAGAAAGTTTCCTAGAAAGCATGTGAGTGAGGACAAAGCATGCTGAAAACACTGTGTTAGTTTATGGGACAGTCATCAATTTATATGGGGCACTGGGTTGTTAGAAGCGTGAGTCTATTTGGAAGAAAAACCATGCTTCTTGGTGGAGATTTTAGGCAAATACTACTCGTAATACCACAAGGACAAAGGCAAGACATAGTTCAAGCATGTATAAACAAATCTTATTTGTGAGATCATTGTACAATCTTTATGCTGACAAAAAGTATGAGAGTTAGTGACACACTTCACTTTAAGGTATAGTAAATTCTACAGCACGTGAATTTAATGAATGGCTCCTACAAGTTGGTGATGGAAAAATACCAACAACAGCTAAGAGGGAAAAGACCTTCCTACATGGACAAAAATACCAATACAATATCTTCTTAAGCAAGCCGATGATCCACTCAAACAAATAGTTGCAGCACATATCCAGATTTACAACAACACATGCGAGATGAAGAATATCTTAGAGAAAGAGCAATATTGACTCCTTTAAATAACACCATTGGTGAAATAAATGGTTATATTTTCAATATGGTTGAAGGCCAAACAAAACAATATTGAAGCTTAGATGAGATTGACAAAGCAACTGATAACATAGTGAGACAGGAGCTTATGTATCCAATAGAATTTTTTAATACTTTAAATTTTACTGGATTCCCAAATCATTGTTTACAACTAAAAGAAGGGATGCCAATTATGTTGCTAAGAAACATAAATCTCGCATTAGGAATATGCAACGGGACATGACTACTTGTTGTGAACTTAGGAGATTAGATCATAAAAGCAAAAGTTGTTTCAGGAAGTAATATTGGTGCAAAAGTACTCATTCTACTAATAGTTTTGAGCAAAAGACTCAAAGTGGCCTTTCATCTTGCGAAGGAAACAATTTCCCATAAAGGTTTACTATGCAATGACAATAAACAAAATTCAAGGCCAATCATTGAACCATGTGAGTTTATATTTGCCTAAACTTGTATTTTGTCATGGACAGTTGTATATGGCGTTATCAAGAGTGACTTCACCAAAAGGGCTAAAAATTCTCATACTTGAGAAAGATGACAAATATAAAGACTACTAAAAATGTAGTCTACAATGAAGTGTTCAATGAACTTCCTCAATGCAATTATTATTGAAATGTAATCACTATTGATCCATTTTTTGTATTCTAATCATATGTAACTTTTAATCATTACAATAGTTTAATTTAACTATTTATTTAACATTTAATTAAAAAAAATCCGTGCAACACACGAGCTTAATTTCTAGTGATCATAATTTATCACGTAACATTTAGAGTTGTACTATAACATTTTAATATCTTCATTCATCTCAATAGTTATATAATATTTAGGATAACACATTTTTGTCCCATGACATCTAAAATATGTTGTAAATTTAGCAATCTAAATATAAAATTTTAAAGAGAAAATTACACTAATCTCCCTTGAGGTTTAGTATAATTATATTTGATACCCCTCTATTTTGTAAACCTATCACTGATCTCGTGATATTTACTAAAATTACACTAACTTCTCATGTAGATCCTTATTTGTTAATTTAAATGACAAAAAAAAGATAACATGAGATATTTACATAATTATTAATGATTAAATTATATTATCTTGATAATATTTAACATATTAATTGAATAAAATATTTTTTTATCATATGGAAATGAAACTTATAATTATAACTTATAAAGAAGCATTTTAGTTGATATATATGTCAAATATTACCTAAATATGATAATTTATTATTAATAATTATGTATATGTCATGTTTTATCTTTTTAGTCACTTAAATTAATGAATTCATATTTATAAGGAAGATCAATATAATTTTATAAAATAAAGACATGTTAAGTGTGATTTCACTAAATTTTCATAAAAGGTAAGTGTAAATTACATATTTTAAAAGATAAGGAACTATTTAAATTTTTTCGAAAAAGTTCACAACTAACAAGATAATTTAACCAAAAACAACTCACGAGAACATGTGAAATTTCAATATGATAGGATGATGTGAACCATTGTTGTACCTAGTATATAAAAAAATTGGTCAGATGCATAATTGTTGTACACACCATTTTTAAAAAACAAAGTGCATATATTTTGGACAGCTGGAAAAACGGCCTGCCCAATTGCAACCCAACAACAATGAAAACGGAAGCTAGCCCATACCCATTACCTTGTGTGTTTCTCTAACCAAAAAAAAAAAAAAAGGCACCTCTGCTGCATCAGAACTCCTCTTGCTTCCACTTCCACCGTTTTGTGAGTAATAGAGCCGCCACTATCATCATTCCCGTTTTTGTCTTCATCATCCACAAGTAACTCTTTCTTTCCTTCTACTCTGTCTTTATTATTGCTAACATATCTATCTGTTGATAATTGTTGATTGGATCAGGATGTGTTGTTGTACCTTCAATTTGAAATTTTTATATTATTAATTACAAGCTTTTTATCTGATTTTTATTTGTGTTTTCATTTTTCATATGTTTTCTCGTCTTTATGTTGAGGAAATTTCAGAAGAGAAACATTTTTATTTTATTTTATTAATGTGTTATTACTACTTGGATTATGGACTATGTATCCAACTATTGATAAAATTGATTTGGTGTTGGAGAATATGGATATGAGTCAAGGTATAAGACTAAGGTGCGATTGTTTTGGATATTCAAAAAAAATGATTATGGAATTTAAATTCTATGTATATTTGAAAAGACTGAAAATTGATTCTTTTTTTTCCCCAGAAACTACTAGCATATTTGTTTTAGTTTACATTTTAATTTTCATTTTCAGTTTTAGAATTTTGTGAAGAAAAATCTAAAATTAGAAATGAAAACTTGAAGTTGAAATTTGTAATTTTAGAATTTTCAGGATTTCATTCATAAAATGAAAAATTGAAAATGAAAATTAGAAATTAAAAGTTTAAAAAAAACACCTGATTTTAGCTTCTACAAAAAAAAGTTTAAAACTAATTTTTTTTTTGAGACTCTGATTATTAAGAATTTATCAAAATATACGGAAAATGATTTTGAGGTTGAAAAAGCTTATTCAAACACACAGAATGATATTATAAGATTTATTACCACACCAATGGTGATTTGCTCTGAAGCATGGAATACGTGCAAAAATGGAAAGGTACTCTATTGGGTACGCGGGTAATGCGGTACGTATATGTACCATCGCTCTTTTTTTTTCTTGAAAAAAATTTGGGTATGTCTGCATACGAGTAGTACTGCACCCCTATTTTACCAAAATACAGCAGTTTTGGATTTTTTTTCCTTTTCTTGAGGAGCGTTTGGTTCGCAAAATGTTTCGACATTCTTATGTGTTTGGTTGGTGGACGAAAAAAAATTCCTTGAAATGTTTCATTTTAGAAAAAAAGCAACCCACTTTTTTATTCCCATACTACGTCATGGATTCCCATGGGGAGGGAATCAGTCTGAAATTACTGAAAAGACAAAAGTACCCCTCTGTGAACCCTGCCAATCCACAGTCTTCCCCTCTACTCATTCGAACTCTCATTCCATTTCACATCAACCCTAGCACAGCCTTCCCCTTGGCGCCGCCATCTCCACCTTCTCCACCGGCGACAGCCCCGGTAGTGGCCGCCGCGCACCATACACTAGGTTCCCTCCTTCGCCTTTTCTCTTCCTCCATCTTCGGCTTCTTCCATTCCTCTCTGTTTTCCATTCTCGATTCACGTGGTTTAATCAAGAACCAAAATCTTGTTCGACTTCGCTCCGCCGCGGAAGCTTCAGCACCTTCTCCGCCGCGGAGGCCCTCAAGTTCCGCTCTGACAGAAGCTTCGAGAAAGCCTTCACGGCTTTGAGCTTCGATTTCAATTTACTTGTTCAATTTACTATTTCCATGTTGGATAAAATCCTTTCCATAAATATGGGTTGATTAGCATATCATTGGAAGTATGAGTCAGAACATCATTTTTATATAATTTCTCATAGCATGTTTCTGCTAAATATTCGTTTAAATTATTTGGTATCTTCTCTTCGTGTTCTGGTTCGATGGTCCCTTGTACCTACTTCCTGTTTTATAATTTCTGTATGTTGAAAAGGAAACCAAATTATATTTTACACCTTCAGTCACTGACGACAGGATCATATGGATTGTATTCTTCTAGTTTATAGTTTAAACTAGTGTAGTTCTCTTGTATTCCAATTTTAAATTGCTACGTTACTTTGTGTATTTTAGATAATATCTCTTTTTCTTTTTTTTTCTTTTTGCTTCAACCTTTTGAAGTATGAGCATTAAGTTCTGTTGGCACTTGTAGGTTGTGCTCGGATTAAAGGTATTGTTGGGTTGATTTGGCGAGCAAGAGCATTGTCAAGGATTTGAAGAAGGTAAAATTTAGTATTCTATAAGCTTGGCTTTCACTTTGACCAAACTGGCTTTATGTTGTTGCTAGTGATGCCTAGGTTTGGTGAATAATCGGAATCTCTTGGTCTGTTTGTGGATTGATTAGAAATTGATGGAATGTTTGGTATTAAATTTTGGAATAATGTCAAGTGAAGAGGCTGTTGTCTTGATTCATTAAGTTGTGTGTCTGTGAGGGAGTTAGAGAAGATTTGTATTGGCTTTACAATTTAAAGTGTTTGATATGGATACATTAGATTAGATTTAGATCCATTCCTGTGATGGTTTGAAAGGTTCACTTTCAGATAGATATGCATGAGATGATTCTGGGGCTTTTTATATAAGCAGCAACCGTAATGTCTTATGTAACCACAAATACTAGGAACCAACAAAGTTGTCTTGTCTGAATATGATTGAGTAAAGGTTTCTGAGAAACTTTACAGTTGTCAATACTGACTAATACATTATTAAGGTCTGATTTTTTCTGTTTTATGGCTTGGTCTTGTAAACTGGCTGGACCTATCTATAGTTTGTGGGGAAGTGTTTTACCTAAGGATGTGTGATCCCTTTGCATTAGGGAGAAGTGTGCAAAAGGGTGAAAGCATTTTTCATATCAGCACGTGTTCATACCTAGATGATTTAGCAACATAGTTATAATCTGAATTTTGGGAATTATACTTAATTATGAATTTAATGTGATTAAAAATTGAAATTTTAGTTTAAATTTGTAGGGATATTTTGGAAAAAATACACAATATTCCAGGAATATTGATGTCAACCAAACCAGGAATAGTTCATTCCTAGGTATATTATGCAGATTCCTGGGTATTTAACTCGCAAACCAAATATAGGAATAGTTTATTCCTGGGAATAGGATTCTTGGGAATAGCATTCCCAGGAATGTAAAATCACTCCAACCACACGCTCCCTACGTTCACCCATTCCCATAACCCGCAACCAACCCCTTTAATACACAGCCGGCGGCCCTCAGAGTTTTCCACTTCCCCTTAACACACAGCCAGCAATCAGCATCACCTCTCCCTTCTCCGCTTCTTCATCACCGGCGAAACCCAGGAACAGCGACCCGAGGAGCACGACCCCAGGAGCGCACTTGCCGAACGGCTCTCTCCATCGGCTCCAGCGGCTCTCCGGGTAGCTCTCCATTGTTGTGAGATTGTTGTTGCTGCCATTGTTGTGTTGTTGCTCTCTATGTAGCTCTCCATTGTTGTGTTGTTGCTGCCATTGTTATGTTGTTGCTCTCCAGTGTTGTTGCTGCCATTGTTGTTACTCTCCAGGTAGCTCTCTCAACCTTCTTTTAATGTGTTGTTGCTGCCATTGTTGTGTGTTTTGGACAAGAAAAATGATGAGATTGAGACTGTTAGAGTTTGATTGTTAATTGTGTTTAAACGATTGTTATGTCATATGTGCTTATGTTTAACATTGTTTTGACTTTTGAGTATTGTAATATTTCATTTTGGAATGTAATGTTGATTGTTGAACAATTTAGAGTTGTTTTATGTTGAAATTGCTGGTTTTATCATATGAAATTTATGGTTTTTATTTTTTTTATTTTCTTATATATTGGCATACCGTCCCCATATTGCACAAAATTTTCGTACCCCATGCCCGTACCCATACCGGGTAACCATATCCATATCCAGGCAACATAGGTGATTTGTTTAGTATATGGATATGGATTGGAGTTTATAACATATGGCTCTACACCCAATTTTTTCATTGAAAAGAAAGGTGTTAAAGATGTAAATTTTGTGCTCATTATATAGTCTGTATAAATTGGATTGAATTGAATCTTAGAATTTATTCTATCACAATACTATCTGATTTTGTGCTGCGTAATTGATCTTAACAAAGGTTCAATATTTGATCATTCTTGCTGACCTTCCTAATTAACTACTATTTGATGCAGAAAGGTAGCTGACTAGGCTGTCCCAGTTCCATAGGAAGAAAATGCCTCCTTACGATTGTATGCTTCTGTTTAAACCCCATATAAGGAAAGAAGCACTCATGGATCTAGTTACCAGGGTGGGAAAACATGTGTATAGAAGAAACGGGGTTGTCACTGATATTAAGAATTTTGGAATAGTTCAATTGGGCTATGGTATAAAAAGCTAGATGGCAGACATTATAAGGTGAGTTTGATTGTTTGCAATGTTGAATCACTTTTGACATTGTATGCTCTTTCTTGTCTCATAGTTTTTCCTTATATTACCTGTTTTGGTGCAACCATCTTATTGTTGTGTACTTGTGTACAATTGTTTTTTTATTTTTTGTGCCTAGAGAAATTAGGAATTCAATTGATGTTTCACTGGTTTTATCTATTATTTGGTATTTATAGTGATGGTAGAACTCAATTAAATCTTATTTATTTACTGCTATTTCAGATCAATGAACTCCTTCGCCAATTGACAGTGTTTTTTTTTTTTGGGCAAAGGTTATGTCTGGAATGGTAAATGTGTGTTATATGTGTGCAACAATTTTTACCTCTCACCAATTAACCTCATTGTAGTACAGAGCTACTTGTGAGTCAGTAATGTGTGATTTAACCACCATATGTTAATACTTCAGTTTTCTTTACTGTTTAGGACTTCAAAATCTCAGTGATTGAACTGTTTTTGTCACTTGGGTTGTATTAGTCATGGACAGAGCTATGATACAAAAATTACCAAATGAATGTCATATGAGCCTATTTAAAACTGGCTTTGTTTAATATAACCCATGGTTTGAGGTGTTGTTGTACTGCACTGAGCTAGTTGATTTATTTGGATGTGTAAATATTAGATTGTGAATTTGTGATTATTGCCATTCCACCTTTGGTTCGAAAAAGTGAATTACAATGTCTTATTGAAAATCCAAATATTAAGTTCTTTTTTTGTTTTATTGAATGTGCTATTTTCCAATGGCTACCATTGAAGTTTAGGCAAATTTCTTAGTATAGGAGTCCAATTATTTATAAGTGAGATAGCTGGACTCAAATTCTTCTCAAGCATCAATGGAAAATTTAAGGTATTGTCATTTTCCTTTTTCAATGGATGTAGGGCCAATTGATGCAACTTAGCATGATGGCTACACCTGAAATCAACAAGGAGCTGCATTATCTAAACAAGGAAGGGCTACTGCGTTGGCTTATGTTAAACGGGACTTTAGCTTTGGGTATGAGCTCCTTGGGGATCAAGGTAGACTTGAGCTAAGCAATTTGTCTCAAATTAGAAGACCGGATGATGAGGAGGAGGACTCGGACGAGGATGATGAGGAATATGAAGAGAACTAGGAAGGAAAGTGAAGTACTAGTAAAAGATAATCGAGTGTTTTGTTTGTTCCCATTATGAGGATAAATTCATTGCACTCACATTGTACGTGCCAGGCATGTGCTTATTATTAGTCTCAGGTACAATTTAGGCGTGACCAATGGGCATAGCCATGTTATTTGGTAAACTTCATGTCTCTACAAATAATATCTTTGGAGGTTGGTGCAACACTTACAATTTACAAATTCCTCGACCTAAAGACTAGTTGTTAGTGGTTAAAATCGAGCAATTTGAATATCAATCGATTTCTTAGAATGTTGTAATACTCTATGCAACAGAAAAAAATCTCAGTTAATGTTTGTCCTGAGCAACTCAAGAGTCAGGACATTTTTTTAGTTTTGCTGTCTTTGTATATGAGAAATGGTATTTGTCCTCATTATTTGTGGAATATTGTGTTGACGTATTCTTATTTATCATTGAATGATGTGGGCTTTATTTAGTTTGGGATTTAGTTCTCATCTAATGGTAGATAAAAGTGTGTTTACATCTTGCCCCTAAAGTAAGCACAAATATCACTACTTTTTGTATATAGGTTAATGTAGTGATAAAAAGAAGTTTTCCTTGATTCAATCCGTCCAATTTTTTTCCCCTTAATTATTGCTTACACCTACAAAACACAAATCACCAGAAAGAGTTAATAGAACGCAGACTTTTGTGATTAATAAATTTAGTTATGTATAAAAACAAAAAGATCATCTTGCATTTCCTCTATGATATTCATACAATCTATTAAAATTTTTCCGTCTCAGATTTGAAGGAGTGAAAAAAAGAATGGTTTTGCATGTGGTATTTGTAACTGAACTTCTAATTTAGCAAATATAATAAAACTTTAAATGAGTATAGTGAATCAAAATCAAACTTCGAACTTCTGATGTATAAAAAAAAATAAAATAAAATTCAAACTTCAAAATTAAAGAATTTTTAAAATTATGCCATGTAATGATACATCCATTCATATTTTATGAAGTGCAAAATAATTATTTCAACAAGATTCTCAAGGGTATGGCAAATTATCAAGTTCATATTTCTCACAGATGAGGTAGAGTCTCTACATTTGGCCAAAAAAAAGAAAAAGAAAGGGGTATCACAAAAGGAATTTGTATCTACAGCATTTTTCTTCCTCCCGAAATACATTTTCACTGTTAAAATAATAAAACAAAAAGAATAAACATGTAATTAAACAATTCAATTGGCCTGAGCAGACAAGAAAGATTCTGCCACCGCAACATTCAGCTTCAGCAAATTCCAATTTTCCCAAGTCCCAACTCCATCTGCAGCAATTTCTCTTACATTAGTTCGAGATTTAAGTTCTCCTTTTGCATTGCATACTTTAGTATTTTGCTGAATCAATATGAAGCCATCCTATACATCCGCATCGGAAATGTACACTTGAAAATATATAGTCAGGAAAAGATTAACACCAGACACGGGCCCAAAATAGAATATACAACTCATGTTAGAAAGTCCCATCGACTCTGCAACTTCTCTAGCAGCCAAAGTGTCAGCTTGTACCCACAAAGAGATAAAAAAAAATGCTCAGAGTCAACAAAAATATTTGATAGCAATTCGGTGTCAACGGGATAGAGTTAACTTGGCTTGGCTGCATATATCAATGATTGTAATATAATCTGTAGCGCAATCAACTGAGTATGCTTACCTGAAGGCGATGTAAGGGATACATCAAGAAGAGATGTACAAACACCTGTTGCAATTTCTCAATATTAGCAAAGAATTCAAATCTTTCCATAGTATTTCATCTCAGCTATTTGACACTTTAGACGTCCAAGAAGTTAGCTCACCAAATAGAAAAATAGAATAACTCGAGCTGTTGGATAACGCAGAGAAATCTTGTGGCTCTGACAGCTCCTGAATCTAAAAGTTTCACTGCTTTCTGTAACTGCTTCTGCGCACTGCATATGGCATGCCAAATACAAAGTTAAAGATAATGCCCAAAAGGAGAATAATTTGACATGAAACATGATGATTGTAATACCTGAATACTTGCGCCAACCATATGACGGTGATGCAAAGGAAGAGGCCTGCAATTATTACTTCATAAGATAACTTCCCAAACTCTACAACTGGAAATGAAAACAGATATGGCGCCAAACTTGTGGAGAGACAAAGACTAGCATATAGAAGAAGAGTAACTGAATAGTAGAGTGATTTAACAATTAACATGGAGGAATAGAGGAATAACAAACAAATCACAAGTAAAGCTTTACGATTCTAGTAATGAACAAATTAGAATACGAAGAGAATTCTGGTAATGAACAAATTAGAATACGAAGAGAATATACGAGATGATTTAACTCGGGGAAACAAATCAGTTCAGCGTAAGACTAATGCATTTTAATGGGTTTGCAGGAACTTCCTTCTACTGGTAGGCCACATGACCACTGAGGCTTAAGTTTCTGGTAACTGCTAAGGGCCATCAAATGAGACAAGATATATATGCTAATAATAAGAGGAAACATACTCAAGGGATTTTATTTCAGTCTCATCTTCTTCCCAAGACGTTGATGCTCGGCGAGAAACTCTACTTTCAGCCTCTGCCTGCTCAGCATGATGGTGGTTGGTGGATATCAAGTCCAAGATGGAGTCAAACAAATATTAAAGCAGCCACCAGACCGTAAGTACATACCTGTGCCTCTTGAAGACGCTTAATTTCCTTCTCCAATTGAAACTCTCTGGCAGCTTTTTCACTGACCATGGTTTCTAATTGTGTTTGTTTGTAGTACTGGAATGAAGACAGTGTTAGGTTGGGCTCCTTCCTATGTGGAGAAAGCCCAAAATGTACAAGTCCACTTATGCATCACTTACACAATAGAGAGGGTTCTGCTGGGGTTGTTAGTGTGTGATCATTTGTGACATATAGCAGCCACAAAAGGAGAGAGAGAAGAGAAATACAACCAACCCATTTTCATTTTCCTTGTCCAAGTAGCCACTGTAGATTGGAATTTTCAAAGTCATCCACCGTTGGATCGGGCTGAAATTTTAACAGTAGGTATTCTTCACAGGTGGCTCTTCATTCTGAATGGTTGGATCATTGAAAGGAGGTTTGGAGTGTGAGACATAGATCTCGCATAGTAGCTCTGTTTTTTGTTTGGAGAACCAGTTTTTTGATGCAACATGTCTCTATAATTTCGATTTGTGAAGTTTTTCACCGTTGGATCGGACTGAAATTTTACAGCAGGTTCTTGGTGTTTGGTTCTTCATTATGAACAGTTGGATCGATAAAGGTCTGGAATGATATCAATCTACACTAGTTCTATTTTTGTTTGGAGAATCACTTCCTTGGTTCAGCTGTTATGTAAATTGATGTTTGAAAGCCTTCCACCATTGGATTGAGCTGAAACTTGGATAGAAGGTTCTAGATATCTGGTTCTTCAATTTGAACGGTTGGATCATGAGCGAGGTCTGGAGTGTGAGGCACTGGTCTCAGAAGACGCTAGTTTGGGGTATTTCACATATTCCTTGTTCTCAATTTTAAGTATTGGTACTAGGTTGGTTTTGATTATTGGTAGCATGATTTGTGTACTTATTTGAGATTTTCTTGCACCTGGTTTGATTATAGTGGAGCTATTCTTTGATTTCAACGACCTGTTTTTTATCTCTCTCACATTGAGAATTTTTACACGTTAAAAATCTTGGTACATGTTCCTATTATTCTGTTATTATTATGGTGATGATTCAATTATTTTGCATATAGCTTTCCTTTGTTCTTGCAAGTAGGCAATTGTGTGTTTATTTCCTAACATTACATTAGTTTCTTGAAAAAACATCACCTATACCAATCACCTTGGCCAAGCCATCATCCCATCTTTAGCACTCTATGGTCACTGAAGTGTATAATATGTAAAAACTCCTTCTTGGTGTGAAATGTATTTGAGGCATTATCAATTAATCTAATCTCAGATATTATATTAAGCATATTCTTAGTAGTACAATGGAATCATTTGATGTAGCAAGTAGACACACGATTATTATTGTTTTCTTTCTTTTCTTGCTTACCTTTGTTCTTCTTTTTCCAAAGAAAGAAATACTTTTGGATGTATCCTGTTTTATGACAATAATGACATTCAACATTTTTGACCTTGATCTGGACTTGCTTTTGCTTTTACCTCTACCCTTTGTGCCTTTGTTCCACTCTTCCCCTATTTCTATCACCAACATCACTGAGTGAGATGAAGAACCTTAAGTCTTCCTTCTCACTTCTTCATCAAGACACCACCTTTGAGAGGTTGCATGGTTACCACACCACTAGAAGAATTATAAATGCGAAATGTCTCTTAAGAATCTGGTAGAGTATTTAGCAACCAAAGTCCTTGAACCTCATCTTCAAACTTGATTCCATGCATCGACGCTTCTAAAACTCCTTGAAACTCATTCAAGTGATCAGACGGAAGACCTTTCCTTGTATAGGATTCATCAGATATACAATAAATACAACTTGTTATTCCCGACTTGGACACATAAAGGACTCAATCTTTTCTCACATAACTCTAGCATGTATCCATTAGCAATGTGATTATAAACATTATCTTCTCCCATCCGAATAAAATTACATACTTGTTGATGCGTTAATTCCCATTCTAGGTTTTGACTTGGTTTTTGTGTAGCAAACAGACATATACAAGATTTTTAACAAACAACAAATCTTTCATCTTGCCTTTCCATATATGATAATTAGTACCATTCAAGCACACCATTCAACTAGTATTTTTCTCAATCATTCAAGCAAGTTACAATCAATAATGCCCAAGGACGAGCTCTAATGCCAAATGTTGGGAAATAAACACACAATTTCCTCCTTAAGAACAAGAAGTGCTATACAGCAAATAATCAGGCGATTGCCACAATAATAATCCAAATAATGGAACAATACACCAAGATTTTTAACGTGGAAAAATTCGATGTGTGTTAAGGGTTGCAAAGGGATGGCAAAAAATTGTTAAGAATTGGAGTCGCCACCAAGTTTATTCAAAATGGAAGACGTGGAAAAACCATTTATTTTTAAAGAAAAGGTCTTTGTAACCTTTCAGTTTGGAGTTGGTTATGCATTAGAGAGGGTCAGGATTTAATCCATGCACGGCACTTGCACTTTGGGCCACTATTGATTTGTGCAAATTATTAATAACCTTCAAAATATTTATTTTATTTCAAGAAAATGAAAAAAAATCTTTCTTAAAAAAGAAATTTGGAACATCAACCTTGAATTCAATGTCCAAAATATGACTAAAAGCTTAACGTTAAATTAACATTTTTTATCCAAAATTTCCTAAATAAAAAAAATAAATAAATAAAAAGTCTCATGAAATAAAAAAAATTATTTACAAATAAAACAAAAATTATGAAAATTTAATTTTGACTTGAGGTATCAAAATCCCTTTTGTATCCTCTGAGTAATAGGAACTCAAAGTCATAGTTTTTAGAAAATAATTGTGTTTTTTATTAATTTTTAATTTGAAAAGGAATTTTGAATATCGCTTTCAAGGCTAAAATTTCTCAAATGCATTAATAAGCCGTCCCTCAATTAATTCTATTTATTTATTAAAAAAATCATCAATTAAGGAACTAAATAAATTTTTTTAATAAAACAACACTCAAGTATTTATCTTATGCTAGAAAAATGAAATAGCTCTTTTTTATTTTAAACTCAAACTAAACCAATTCTAAACCAAGGGTTTAAAGTCAAAAAATTAAACAAACACTAAATCAAACAAATGAACTTAAACCTAAAGAAATAATTCAAAAATTAATTCTACAAAATAAAATGACACTAACTTAAACTAAAATAAATCTTAAAACTACTTATTTATTTTCAACTTAACTAATTTAATTTATCTTAATACTACCCATTAACTCACACACACGCTTAGACACACACACACACGAACACGCATTCACTAAAACACAAAAAATAATTTGCCTTTCACACATGGTCTTATACATAGAAAGAGAGAGAAAAATTGAGAGATCAGAGAGAGAAAGCAAGAGAAAGTGGAAGGAAATCAAGATTGATGGGAAAAGAGGAGGAAGGTCAGGCGAGGAAGGTGAGGCCACGATGAAGGCCAGGCATGAGCGCAAAGGGGCATGACCGGTTGATTTCACGAGGCGGCGAAGGCATATGCAAGGAAGGCCATTCTTCCTCTGTGCGCTCCGTCGGACTTGGGCGATCTTCGCTAGGTGAAGATTCGAGAGGAGGCGAAGGTTGCGGAGGGAGGTGACCCCATGGCTCGCATCGAGCTCGCGCGGTCCTCCCTGATATGAGTTAAAGGGAAGAAAAACCGAATAGGAAATGCTACGTGAGGAGGTACCTTAGAGGAGGATAGAGGCGATGGTATCTCCCTTCATTTTTGTTGTTTTTTGTTGGAATGGAAATTGATTCTGATATGGGATTTTTTGTAAATTGAAAGTTGACATCGATAATTGATTCGTATCATATTGAGTTGGGTATGGTTTTTGATTTGTATTTGCATTAAGATATTGAATATGAGGGATGATTTTTTATTTGATTGATATGGTTTGGCTAACAATGGAAAATGGCCACTTGAAAATAAAAAATCAATCAACTAATAATTTACCTATGGCTTGATATTTTCTCTTCTGCGTTTGTTCTCTCTATTAGCTCTCAATGTCTTGGAACAAAATTATTCAAAGAATGAAAAATAATGATCTCTAAAAATTCCTCCGTATATCCGATTCATCCCATTTATACCAGGACTGACTATTTTGCCAATTTGATTTAAGAATCTAATTCAATTGATTGAAATTTTACAAAATCATTGATTTCATGGGACTTGCATTTGTTCGTGCATGCTCTCTTCAATGGCTTACCATTCTTGCCTCTGTTCTTTTGACTGAATGCATTTTTTTGCAACTTTATTAGGCTTTTCTCTTTAGATGTACACACTAAAGCTTGCCACTTTTGCATGTTCTCTTTTCTTTTTTTTAAAAAAAAATATTTTTAAAAGAAACCAATGAGAAATGGTGAGTTACTCATGAACATTTACCTAAAATCATCATCATTTTTTTTTAAAATAATAAAGAAACCTTAAGTCATGCTTTCTTTTTTGAAACACAAAATGGGCCAAGCCCTCCTTTTTTTGTGGCAGAGCAGAATGAGCTAGTTTATTTTAAATAAAAACTGAACAAGAACCAAAAGAGAAATTTTAAAATTTACAAATGAAATGATTTTTTTTTGTTTTTTTTTTTTTTTTTGAAGCAAAATAAAGATCACAATGTAAGACAAAAACCAGTAGGTCGTAAGACTAAAGAATAGCCCACTATGATAAACCCAGGTTACAAGAGTCTTAAATTAGTACACAAATCATGGTAACAATAATCAAAACCAACCTAGTACCAATACTTAAAATTAAGACAAGAATATGTGAAATACCCGAAACTAGAGTTGTTCGTCCAAGATGCCTCACATTCCAAAAAAACCGTTAAATGAAGAGTAAGGTATCTAGAACCTTCTATCCAAGTTTAGCTCGATCCAATGGTGGATGGCTCACAAATATTTACAGTAAGGCTTGAACAAAGGAAGTGATTCTTCAAACAAAAATAGAGATTGCGTGAAGATTGATATCACATTCCAACCTCTCTAGGATCTAACCGTTCAGAGTGAGAACCAACACCAAGAACCTACTATAAAGTTTACCCTCACTCCAACGATGAAAACTTTACAGCACCAAATTAGGAGATATCTGCATAGAAAGCATTTCCAAACAAAGACGAGCTGCTGCGGGATCGATATCTCACACTCCAACCTGATTTTAATAATCCAACCTTTCAGAATGAAGCCACCTGTGAAGAACATGCTGTTAAAATTTCAGCCTGATCCAATGGTGGACTAACTTTGGAAAATTAATCTACCTGGTTGTTTACAAGAAAAATAAAAGCTGGTTTAGTTTTTCTCTTCTCTCTCTCCTTTTGTGGCTGCCATATGTCACAAATGATCACACACTAACAAACCTCTCTGTGTAAGTGATGCATAAGTGGGCTTGCATTTTAGGTTACCTCCACATAGTCGTAAAGGGGAAATTTATGGG
Source organism: Dalbergia oliveri (assembly GCA_030441495.1). Classification (NCBI taxonomy): domain Eukaryota; kingdom Viridiplantae; phylum Streptophyta; class Magnoliopsida; order Fabales; family Fabaceae; genus Dalbergia; species Dalbergia oliveri. The sequence goes on along the minus strand of JAMLFY010000015.1, from coordinate 10,546,130 downwards.
TTGGGCTCCCTTCCTATGTAGAGGAACCCAAAATGTACAAGCTCGCTTATACATCACTTACACAACGAGAGAGGTGTGTGATCATTTGTGACATATAAGCAATCACAAAAGGAGAGAAGAAAAATACAGCCAACCGTTTTCATTTCCTTGTTCGGATCATAGATTGGAGTTTAGAAGTCATCCACCGATTGGTGGAGCTAAAATTTTAACAATAGTTTTTCACATTGGCTCTTCATTGAAGTTGCAATCAGTTGAAAGGAGTTTCTGAGCGTGAGATATCAATCTCGACACAGTGCTCTTATTTTTTGTTTGGAGAACCAAGTTTTCCTAATGCAACATGTCTCAATTTGGGGTTTGTAAGTTGTTCACCGTTGCAACTTCGACTGAAACTTTTTATTCTTAATGCCTGGTTCTTCATTTGGAATGGTTGGATCGTGATAAGAGTTTGAAGCTAATCAATCTCGCACACGCTTCTATTTTTGTTTGAAATTTCTTCCTTTGAGGCAATTAAATCGGTGTTTGTGAAGCCATCCACGTTGGATAAAGGCTGAACTTGCAAAGGTTCTCTATTGATAATTCATTTTGAATGATTGGATGGTTGAGACAAGGTTTGATGTGAGGCAGAAGTCTTAGAAGCTTAAGCTTTGAGTCTTGCACATCTTATTCTCAATTTAAGGATTGGTGTTAGGTTGGTTTTGATTATTGTTGGTTATGTCTTCATTGAGACTATCATACCTAATTGATCATAGTAGAGCTATTCTGGTAAACGCAGGTAGATTCTAGATTGAAAATTTTTGGTAAAAATCTTCGTAATGTGCCTATTGTTCTTTTATTATTGTGGTCCATGTAATTATTACCTCTTAGGATTCCTCTTATTCTTCATAGAGAATTGTGTGTTTATTTCTGATGACAGCATGAATTTATTGAACGTTACAAGTAATTGCATGAAATCTAACCATGATGCAAATTACCAGAAGGTCAGTTAATTCTCGATAACGCTTCTCTAATTCCATATGCTCCTGTTACAAGAATATGATGATGCTTAGAGCCAAGTACTCAAAATGACCACAACATCAAAACACATACTTGGTACTAAGTTAACTTCAACAACATTGTATGTCAAAACCCACACAACAAGAGAGCAAGGCAGACTAGTGGCATTTGAAATAAAATTTTGTATCATCACTCCTCTGATGTTGGTTGCAGACTACCTACATATGGCATACAACCTAGGAAGATGCATGGATGTTGATGCTTACCCTTTTACAAATAAATCAAGATACAAATTTCAAACTTTGAAGATGCAATTTTAGTTTGGTTTGGTAAAGTAGTCTGGACCTTCCAATAATCAACTACAATCATATATATCTGAATACCTGGATTGAGATGACTTAGTTGAAATTTATCCTGCTGAAACCATAACATACTTAGACAAACAAGATAGCACTTTTTGGGTGGGGGTTTTTGTTGTGGGTGGGGTATCCCAATTGAGTCCATTTAAATTCACAGGTATACTTTATGCCAAAGCTTGTATAGCAATTACCTAGTACAAATGTTCAAAATATTTTTCATGCAGGGTAATAATTGTAAAGGACAAGTACCATTAGGACATGACTCAAAATTTCACAAGTAATGCAGTAGTACGACCATTAAGTCTAAATTATCAGCCACTTAAAAAAAAAGGGTTTCATTGATTTTTATATCCTACTAGTGGATATAAATCAATCATATTTGACAAGACAAGAAATTCATAACGAAACACCGGCATTATTACCTGACGTGAGTAATGCTCTGCATCCCTCTTCATGGCAGCCATTTCAACTCTCATCTTTTGTAATTCAGCCTGAAACCATGAAACCAAATATATATAATGAATAATAGGCAGTAAACCTTAGACTTCAAGACAGGAGACATTATCTCTAACAAACTTCATTAGTAGCTGAGTAAAAGAAAAAAAAAAAGGAAATACTTTCCTCCAAGGAAGATAGCTTGTTTTCAGCTTCCCTCTGACCCTGACGTGCACGCTCCACTTCTTCCTGCCATACCTGCATCTTAATATATGGAACATACGTGTTTATAATTCCATAACCATAAGGATGAATAATTATCACTAATATCATCACTATTCCCACTTAAAAAGGAGTTCAAACAAAAATGATATGTGCCAATGGCCCAATAAACACTTGATCTGTTGGCACTATAAATGGTTGAGGTAACAATGGCTAAACCAATTTTTGCCACACATCCTCACCCATCTTACTCCACCTCTTGGAATTTACTGTTAAACGTAATGAAATTGCTATATGGCCTGAGTTCTTTTAAGTAGCCTGTGTCCTATGATATACCTGAATAACTTGATTTGCCTCATCTGGTGACTTCTTCTGCTCACGATGCACACGGGCTTCCATATCTTGCGGCTCTTGATTTAAAGATGCACATTCAACCTGATTGCAAATGTTGACAAAAAGTTAAGTTGGTCTTTATTGCAGAATATTAATCACTAATCAGCCTTCATTTCCTGTTTTCAAATGTTAATTACAAAAGTGCGACCTTGTTTTTTTTTTCCCATTTTTTTCCATTTTCAAAAGTTTGTGATGGAAACACTAAAAACAAAACAATACTGTTTGTGTTTCTTCACAAAATCCTAATAAAGGAAACAATTCTTGTTCCTAGTGTACTGTTTACAAAATCTTGAAAACTCGTAACAGAATAAAAACAAAGTGACATTTTTGTAACTAAGTGATAGTAAGAAGTTTTCTTTAACCACACTGGCCCTACTTGTTTTCTGACATACCTCAAGAAGTGCCACCCTCTGCTCAAGTTCTGTGGCCTTTGCAGTCCTCTCATCTGCTATTCTCTGTAAGGGGGACCAACTAGAAAGTCAGTTTATACATTTAACCTTGATTGAAAGGGGGAATTGAAGTGACCTTATTTACACAAATTGAGGATTTGGTACCACTGCTCATGATTATTTTGTAAAACAGATGTCATCGTTAGTAATTTAAAAAGGAAAGACCCAAATGGCATCATTGATGATTATATGATGCCAACTTTTTGCAAAAAGCTTGAATGAATGTAGTCAGACACAGTAGTAGCATTCAATGAGCTGAAATGGTCACCTCCCCCCATTTTCAAATTTAATGTAACACAAAGCTTTTAAAATTTCTGATTATGAAAATTATTTTATGATCATCTTAAGATTTACTATACAATACCCTTTTGTATTCTCAAACATCTCACAGTCCAATGTGTGAAGGTATGTACAACATCTCTGTGGTGTTATCAACAGTTGTGTTAAGGGAACTGCCTTTCTGACTGGCATAGAGATCAGGCAGCTTGGCTGCATTTTAACCTTCTAGTGCCTTGCTTTTTCCGATTAGGAGGACGTCTTATCCTCCTTTATTTTGTGATTTCCCTCTCTTCCTTCTAATAAAATTTTATTTTCCTATATACAAGGATGCCAAAACTGACATGACCACCCAATTTCAGCTCAAAGTACTCTAAAAGTGATCATGCTGGCACAATTGCAACCTGAAAGTAAGTTGGTTGGCATGAAAGTTATTGCAGCCCCATAAGTAACAGGCCAGTGATTGCAGCACGGAAATCACCAGTGTCAGACTTAGATACTGGTATCCTAAACACGTGACACTGACATTTTCAAAATTTTTCTCTAGGATAAATTTCCAACTACACTTCGAATCCGATTACATGTTTTCTGCACAAGTTTTCAATTTTAACAATCATAGATAGAATGTATGGCGGTAAAGACATCTTGACTGCCAGCAAGTTTATCTACCATTTATGTTGTCAATCATGATATAAACTAATGACATTACCAAACATGAAAGGAAAACCAAATAGAAACACAGCGCTTTTTAAAGGATTTGCACAACATTTGAAAGTTAAACTGCAGTAAGTGCTTACATTACCTGTATCCTTGCTAGGGCTGTAGATGACTCAACAGCTCTTTGCTCCAACTCTACTTCTCTTTCCATAGCAGCCTATTACCAATCACAGAAATGACAGAATCACCAAAATATATGGCAAAACACAAAAACATAAGGAATAAATAATTCAAACTACAGACCATTTTAGTAGCATTATGCGCTGCACGTTCCTCTTCTGCTCTTCGCTCTGCAGATGCTAGCTCTTCTCTTAAGCCTGTTTGGAGTTGGGATTTTGGAGGGGAGGGAGAGAAATGGAAACTTGTAGTGTAAAGTTATACTACAAACCGCTTTCCTTCCAAGTTCATTCAATTCTCATTTAAAGCCTAAGGAGAACAGTTTACAGGCAAACAAATTTATCATATAAATGGAAACTATCATACAAGTATAGGGATATTATGTGCATTGGAGAACCTGCTTACCTGCATCATCCTTGTTTCAGTTAATTCTTGATTTCTCATCATAGACTCCATGTTTGCCTGATCAGATATGAACAGTGTTACCCAAGCCTTAATAAATTATAAACAAACTATAGTGCATGAATATATTGAAAGTACGGGCTACAGTGAAACGGAAAGTCCTAAATATGTAGAAAGAATTTCATGAAGGAAACAGAAATAGGTATCTCATCATGCTACTTAGTCCAACAAGTCAATAAAAGCAAAAGATTTTCCTAATTCACTGGGCAAAAAGACTCCCAGAAATCAGCTAAATGATTGAATTTTGACATACAAGGCAGACAGACCCACATCTGCAAATGAATAAATGCAGCTTATAGCTTTAACATGTGCACACGACATATTATGTTCAATTAATGGTAGTTTTCTTCTGGGTTCTGCAAACAAATTGGATAGATAAACATCAACTTCTAGGAAAAAGCTTCCCTGAGATGAAAGCAAATAATATAGAATAAAGTTAATGCAGAAGCAGTAGTTGCAGGGGCAGCATGTGTCATGATGGAAGTTTTGGTACCCCTTTAGTTCTTTGAACTTCATTACTTTTATACAGTTTATTATTATTATTATTATTATTCTTAAGCATGGTGCCTTCAAACAAGGAAGATCTTTATGTCTAGCTCCACCACGAGTAGTTGCATGTGAAGACATAAAATAATGCATGAAGTCACACTTCAATAAATGAACAAAGAAGAACCTGCAGGGAAGCTAGATTTCCTTCTGACAGTGCAGCTTGCCTCTTAACTGCATCCATGGAACTTAGAAGTGCCTCAATTTCAGCATTTTTTGCTGCCAAGGCCGCAGACATATTTGATTCAACTCTTGTTACTTCCCTTTTCTTTCAGACAAATCCTTCTGTAGCTGTTTGATGCTAGCTTCAAATGATTTACTCAGCTCTCTCTGTAAATTTGGAATTAATTTAGCAATGCAACAATGGAAGTGTTTCCATTGCTAGAATACAATGACAAACTCTAGTCCTTTAAACAGTAATTAGTAATAGCCTTTCACCTCTGCAGTGAGAAGTTCCTCTAACTGTGCATTTTCAGATTTGTATTCTTGAAGACGGGACGATAGTCCAGCACAGACCTGAGCATTATGAGAAAGTGTCAACCAGGCATTTACAATCAGCAATTACAAAGAAACAGTTCAAAGTCCAAAACTAATCTACAGGATCTATCTCTGCGATCAGGATTATTCCATATAAAGAGACCTAAGCTAACGAAAATTTGTTTGAAACAACATTCTTACCCGAGCTAACCTTGCCTCTTTAGACTGACCAGTAGATTCTGTTGTTTTAAGCAACCCTTGAGCCTATATAGCAACTAAAAAAATTAGTCAGAAGAAATTTCAGAGAAAAGATGTGCATGTTAAGTAATACTGAATAAACATTTCCGAAATAGGTGTTACCTCTTCAAGTTGATCCTGTACTTTCCGTGTTGAGATGTCAGTTTTATGTTGCTCTTCATTCTTCGCATTCACTGCAGATTCAACTTTTACATCACCATCTTTAATTATAGTATCATTATTAGGAGCAATGTCAGTAACCACAGATTCGGGTCCCTCTTGATCCATAATTTGATTGGCATCTGAATCTCCTGACTTGATAGTTAGGCTAGTAATAGTGGGTTCATCACTTGGGCCTTCATCCGCCTCATGAATATCTGAAGCATTCTCTTTGGCAGGCTCACCATTTGCAGAAACAGGGGCAACTTCAACACCAGTATCAGCTGTGCCATGTTTACCAACATCATTGGCTAGTGTTTGCAATAATGAAGTGCTTAACAAGGGTGACGTTGAATCTGCAGGCTGCTGCTCCTTGTTTGGCTGGTTTGTAGATATGGAGGCATTCCCATCATTTTCAGCTACGAGTTCAGCTTTGTCTCTGTGAGTTGCTACATCCAGCGTTGCTGCTGGAGTATCAGTTTTCTCCGTAGTACCATCAGTAGTTACAGTTGATGGGTTGGACAGTCTCTTATGAGCCTGAAATAATGGAGAGAAGCTCAACTTGAATATGGGGATTACAGGAACATTATCAATGTGTAAAAATGCACTGGCAATACCTTAAGGGGCGTGTCCAATATCCTGATAGTATAACTTATATTATAATTGTGTTCTTATATATTGTTTGATATAGACGACGTATTGTATAAGTTTATATATCATAACAGATTATACGTTAAAATGCTGTATAAATTAATACGAATAGGGAGGCTGTATTAGATCTGATTAACGTATAAGGTTATTTTTATTTTTAATATTTTATTAAAATAAAATAATTCTTAAATAAATAATAATAAGTAAATATTTATGAATAAATTTATTTCATAATAAATAAATATTATTAAGAAATAATATATGATATCAATCTAGCTATATACAATAAAAAAGTAATTATAATTAATAAATATAAAATAAAATAAAATAAAATAATAGATAATAAATAATATGTAATATCTAAAAATAAGGATCAATAATAAAAATATTTTGAGTTAATATTTATTTTAAAATTGAATTTTACATATTTTTATTAAAAATATAAAATATTAAAAATATATAAAAGAGTTATTTAATATTTATATAAAATATTGAAATAAATAATAATATTTAAAATAAATTAAATTTTAATTAATAAATATTTACCTAAATATGATATTTAAAAATTATATTTAAATCATGAATAAAATATTTTATTTTATTTAATATTTACTTAAAATATTAAAATTATTTATAAACAAATGATAATATTATAAAATATAAAATATAATATCTTATATAGTATTGTCCTAAAAGTTTATTAGGTTATCCTAAGGTTTATTCTCAGATATTATCCTATTAATCTTATTTATCAACATATCAAATGGGTCCTAAGTTTTGATTTTGTCCTCTTGCCTTGAGATCCTTCCCCATTAGAAAGCTATTTTCAAAAACATTAAACAATAAAACACCTGTAAGCACTTGGGCTAAAAGGAGAATATACAAAACTCAGCTTATGTTTGAAGGGTACAGTTACTGATTCTTTTATTTCTGGCTTATAGATTAACCTAGATACAAGTTCGATCTGTAACCCAAACATCCAGAAGAAAAAGTAAAGAATTTGTTGTTTGGTTGTAATTTAAAAGAAAGTTCTATCAACACCATTTTTATCCAAGGGACAGCCAATTCCACAAAACACACAAATTCCATCTCTTACAACTTGAGTTGGACTTATCAAACCATCTTCTCTTGACTTAAAAAAAGTTTACTTTAATCTCAGCACCCAACATGGTTTTCAGTATTTGTTCATATGAGGTCAAAGAGAAGAAAAAAAGGAACAAAGAAAATGGGAATTCAGGTTTACGGATTATCAATATTGAAATTAAAATCTATAACACAAGAAACCCGCTAATCATCAAGTGTTTAAAAAATTTATCTTTTGAATAAATTGGTAGCATAGCTTCGCAACAATAAACCCATGGCTCATTCCAGATAAAATATTCATCAGAATTAATTATGCCAAGGCAGAGGGAAAAACTAAACCACAAGAACTAAAATCTTGTAATTCTATGTTGTTTTTTTTATGAAAACAGTTGTTTTTGTATGATAAAAAAGAGAGCATGAAATGATTTTTTATACTTCATAATATATAGTTGATACTCAAGACTATTTTAGTAAAAGTATCAAAGTTTTAAAATAATAAGTTTTTTCTTAACTTATAATTAAAAAATTTTGAAAACATGCTTGCACTTATAAATAGATTTTACACTTGAAGTTATATTGTTTTCTTTTTTTACTTAAAATTCATTCAAAATTTTTCTCCAAACATGTAAAATTATTTCAAAACAACTTTTACTGAAAATAAAAGGAATGTTTTCTGGCACTTCCAAATATATACCTAACAATGTCACATGTTTTGTACACATCATTAAGAATTAAAGTAGAAGTCAGAATTAATAAATCCATTACATGCTCATTGAATTTGTTATTTAACTCTTATAAGTAATAAAAAATATTTCTATTCTAAAATATACTCAATTGTGATGTAGTCTTTTTTTATTTGTAGTTATTTTTTAAGTTAATTAAAAAAAACTATAAGTGAGAAAAGCCCATTTATTTAAAGTAGTAGAGGGATGTTATGTGAACCCAAGAGCTTGTCGCACTCTCTTGGTTCATGGGGCAATCCACCGATCAAGGATATTTATTTTCTTAGAATTATTTTAAAATATTCTTTTTATCCAATCAAACAGTTTTTTGATTGGTGAGTCGTGACACAGTGTGTTTAACGACCATTTCGCCTATGATTATTGACTGTTAAATAGATGGCCACCTCATTTCATCTATATGCACGTAGCATTAATGTTGTTTGTATGAATATCTTGTTAGTATGATGAAACTTGCATGTAGTTTCAATCTTGGAAGTAGAGGACAACGCACTCAAAGAAATATACATAATAATAAAAGGAAATATCTCTTTGCTATCTATTTTCTTTTATCTATTGTATATACATAAAATTATTCTACAGTAGTTAAAGAACTGAAATGCGCGCGCACGGTTGCATATATATATATAAACACGATGTAAACAGATCTATATTATAATGACAATGCCTAATACAGTTGATAATTAATAGGATTTCTTTAGTTTCTAATCAAGAATTCAATTTCTAGTAGTATAAATAAAAATAGTCTTGTTAACAAAGGTTTACCCCTTTAGTGGAAGCTCTGCAAGGATATCAATCACCACAGTCATAGTGGATTCTTGAGAAACAAAATATGTCTATATTGTATTATTTCTTAATTAATCGAATCCAGTTCTGTAAATTGACAAAACTAACCTGAGAAATTCAAAGTGATTCATCTAGAATCATAAGCACTTTCACATATTCTTAAACTATTAAAATTATAAACGGGTTTCTATTTTATTATCAAACTTTTACCTTTTTTTTAGTATGATCGTTATTAATTACTAGCGTAACTGTTCATACAAATTCGAAAAGTAGTAAATAAATTTTGTCATTTATGTGAAGATCTCAAAGTTGATAAAATGGTAGCTTTGTATTAATAATTTAATAAAGTGTAAAACAATTATTCAAGTATTTCATATTTTCTGATTATAAATATATATTGACAACTTCCTTAGCTTTTTGAATATATATTTATATTTTATTTTACATATTTTTTTCCTTATCTTAACTAGTTAATTGACCCACACTACCATGTGTCTATCAATTCATTTTTTATATTTTTATTTTTTAAGATAAAAAATAAAAGTAAGGAATATTTTAAATGAATTATAATAAATATTAAAATTAAACACAAATTTCTAAAGATAATTGTAATTAGAAAATAAGATATATATATATATATATTTGAATGATCGAATTTATCATTAAATCATTAATTAAATTATTATTAAGCTATTATTATATAGTATTTATCTTTAAATATTTAAATGATCGATAAAATACATTTATTATCTTCAAGTTTTCTATTTTTATAAATATTTAAGTGGGAATAACCCCATAATAGCAGTAGATAAAATATGAAAATAATTAGTTAGTACATAAATTATTAACTATAAGTAGAACAATTATAATTTTAATTCTGGTGGTGTGATGAAACTAAGCCATCCATCACCAACAAATTGGATGATAATAATGTTTATTTATTACATATTCAAAATAGTCTGCTTACCATTTTATTCCTTTGTATCTATGTGGTTCACAGCAAATGAAACATATGGTGAATATAAATGACATTTTAGTGAAGCACAGAACATCGACTTCATCATATTTTATGGCTATAATGAAAGTGGAGGAAAAGCAAATCACTAGGGCATGTTTGATTTGAGTTTTCAATTTTCAATTTGTATTTTCAATTTTTTAGATTTTGTGAAGGAGGTATTGAAAATTCTGAAAATTAAATTCCAATTTTTAGTCTTCATTTCAGTTTTAATATTTTCTTAACAAAATCTTGATTTTCAGTATTTTCTTCATAAAATCTTGAAACTGGAAACTGAAAACTCAAACCAACGATCTTGCATAGTTATTAATCATGAGAATTCTGGTTCAAGCTAAAAGATAAATCGGTCAAATTCGGTCCAATGCTCATTGGGCTGGCCAAGTCATTGACTCGGTAAACTTGGTGAATGATTAACGGCCAAGCGTCTCTGAAGCAACTAGGCCTAACTGATCGAATAGGAGGTGAATAATGCGCTCCAAGCCTGCACACGTGGCACTCCATGAAAAATCCGTGACAACCCAAAAATCATCAAAGCATGGACACAAACCTATGATCGTTAGGGAAGGGAGAAGCTGAACACCACCACGCCATTGTTCTCTTTGTTATATATTACACGTTTAGTTATATATATAGTATATTTAGTTGGGTTAGGTTTTTTTAAATATTGATCCAAAATGCCATCCACAAGACTTGAACTAGGGACAAGCACTATAAGATGCACTGGGCAAGCAGCATGGCTACCACTAGGCCATGTGCATGTTTATTAGTGTATCATTAAATATATATTACATATTAAATTGCATTAAACCATAATTTTATATATTTATTTAATTAAATCTATTAACCAATTAAATAAGTGATAACCCATGTCTTGATTGAGTTGATCAGTCCTTTGATAACTATGTTGACATCTTGTTTCTTTTCAAAATTTGTTATTTCTTCTTCTTTTATTATAATTTTATGGCAAATTAAATTGATAATTATTCATCCTAATTCTCTTTTATTTTTCCGGATAGATAGTGACTTGTTCTCTAAACAAACTATGCAATGTGCAATAAATAAAAAGATATATAATGTAATAATTTTATAAACTCATAAAATGTTAGCATAATAATTTTACAAATTTAAAAATATTTTGAATAAATTTTACTTATGGATGAGTAGAGACAAAATTTACCAAATATAAAAAAGAACAGTACAATTTGCCCTAATTTTATCTACAAAGATGTTACTTTATTTTTACTTGGTTTTTTTATTTCTTATAGGTAGTGTTTGGAATAATTAAAATTAGGAAATGAATTGAATAAATTTTATTTGAAATGATTTTGCTTTTAAGTTAAATCTTGTGTTTGAAATGATTAAATAAATAAGAAATGAATTGATTTATAATTCCATTTTTATATTTAAAATATTTTTGTTTGGAAGGATTGAAATAGGAAATGAACTGATGAATTGATTTGTGTGTAGGTTTTAAAATCAATTCATTTCTAACAAAATCCTATAAAAAATTAAGGGATTTGAAAATTAATTAAAGAATAAAATTTGATGGAATGGCAAATCAATTCATTTCTCAATCTTTTTCAATTCCAAACAAATGAATTGATTTATAAATCATCCATTTCCATTTTTTCTCATTCCAAACACACTCGTAAAATATTTCATGTGTAAATTCTAAAAACTAGAAAAACAAAATGAAAATAAGGTTACATTTTTAGTTTTTAACCAAAATAAAAGAAATTAAAAATATCTTCTAAAACCAAACAAATTACCAAAGTGGTATGACACTTTATGAAGTTATTTTTTACTATGGAAAAATTGTTGGATACTTTTAAAATTTTACTCCATCGTCCCTTTCTCTACATCTTCCATTTTAGGGTTTTTCATACTTTCAAATATAAAGAAATGATTAATAGCTTTTATTTTCTCAATTTCATATTTGCATTAACTATGTTTATCAATGTGTCAACGGGGTTGACTTACTTGGTCGGTCTTCAACTCATGAATTAACCGACATAAGTTTAATTATTAGGTTTCCTTTATTAGTGGGTTATTTCTATATAACTACGTAGGTGAAGTTTTAGAGTTTTGTATGTATTCTTTAACCCTAGATTGGGTAGACCTTCCTCTTGACTTAATATTTTTCTACCCAGAAAACTATGTTTGTCAATGTATTAGCGATAAATATAGGAATTTTTACGCGAATAAAATATAAAAAAATATTAATTACGTGAATAAACGGAAAAGTTATTAATTACGATATAAACCGTTTTTTATTGACATGAATATGTAAGAGGTTCTTGCGTATTCAAAAAGAGCATGAATACGCAAGGGGCCTACGCGTATTCAGCATATAGTGAATACGCTTGGCCCTTGCGTATTTATGCTCTTTGAATACGCAAAGACCCTTACGTATTCATTCCTATATATATGAATACGCAACGGGGTCCATTTGCACGTTCCTTTCACTATCTGGCTTTCATCTCTTAGCAAATATTGTGTTCTTAGCCTACTAAACGATGGCAACTTCCTATATCGATTAATGAGGATCATATTAGCGCCAAATAAGGTATTTAGTTTCTTTATTATTTAATTTTCATTATTATTCTTTATTTCAAAGGTCTATTAAATTAGTTATATATATATATATATATTTATTTATTTATTTATTTATTTGAAATTTGAAATGATACTAGTTTGACTTAGTTTAGTTATTAGGATACTTTGAGTCCAATAAAGTTAAGTGATTATAGTTTATATATTATATGTTTTATTTGAAATGATATTGTTAGTTTAACTAAATAATTAGTTTAGTTATTAGGATAATTAGAAACTAAAATGTAACTGATATAACTAGTTCCTTATTATCTATTTATTTATGTTGTCTGTAATTAGTTTAGTTTAACAATTTATTGTATGTTTTATTTGAAATGATACTGTTAGTTTAACTAAATAATTAGTTTAGTTATTAGGATACTTAAAAACTAAAATGTAACTAATATAACTAGTTTCTTATTATCTATTTATTTATATTGTCTCGTAATTAGTTTAGTTTAACAATTTATTGTATGTTTTATTTGAAATAATACTATTAGTTTAACTAAATAATTAGTTTAGTTATTAGGATACTTAGAAACTAAAATGTAACTAATATAACTAGTTTCTTATTATCTATTTATTTATGATGTCTCATAATTAGTTTAGTTTAACAATTTATTGTATATAGTGATTGATTTAGTTGAATAATCTATATTAACAAGTAATTAGTTTAGTTGAATTATTTATTTTATCTAAAAATTACTCTAGGGTTAATATTTATTTTACCTAGCAATTAGTTAGCATAATAAGTTGTTTCATGTATATGTTTATGTCTAATTAACAAGTATTTAGTTTGTCTAATTAACAAGTATTTAGTTTGTAATTATGGTGATATTTATAGAATTTCAAAGCATATATATGTCTAGTCGTTACTTTTTAAAATATAATGTTTATTTTTTTATAGGTTAATATAGGTTGTCAAATAATAATGTAGTAGTTACTTAGTAATTTAAAACAAAATTACTTAGTTGATACCGTTTATTTTTTTATTTACAAATTGTGATTTATTTAGTCTAGGTTTATATTAATTATCATGTTAATTAAAATTTGTGTAGCCGATAGAGTGTTACACCCTAGGCGCTGGCGCACGCTCTGCATCCTTGGATGAAGTACTACCTCGGGCAGGCTGGATTTTGGGAAGTTGCCCAATTTGGCAACTTCCATTATGACTCGCGCTCATTAGCGCCATTGTGGAGAGATGGCGGCCAGAGAGCCATACTTTTCATCTCGTATGGAGAGTGTACTATCACTCTCCAAGACGTGGCCATGCAGCTTGGATTGCGGGTCGACGGGCTGCTGTTAGTGGGAACATAGGAGCATGGGAGAGATGGGACATCAGAGTGTCTGGGATATATGCTGGGACTTGCTTGGTGTAGTGCCAGAGCCCCAGCACATACATGGGTCATATGTTAAGTTGACTTGGCTCACCAGCACTTTCAGGACCTCCATTTCAGCTGACGCATCAGAGATTGTTGTTCAGCACCGGGCATATTTGTTGATATTGATTGGCGGTTCTATGGGACAAGTCATCATCGCGTGTCCACTTGAAGTGGCTACCCCTTCTACGAGATCTTGGCGAGGGCGGGAGTTATAGCTGGGTAACTTCTCGCATGTTTATACCATAGTCTCTCTGGGTGTGAAACACCCCGTTGTTGACTTTGCGGGATGTCAGCACTTTTGCTATCCTGGGCATACTATCGGATCCTCAATACACCCTGGACATGACAGTGGGATCACATTTCCTCTAGGCTCGAGGTATACATTTTATAATGATAATGTGTTATTTATTCATATATAAGTTTTTTGTACTTGTTTTAATGCAATGAATTTGTTATATGACTTTATTAATTTTAGGTGGGCGGGCTGAGATTTCATTCTGGATGCCCGTTGGTTGGTGGACTTAGGGCACGGTTGGATGCCATACCTATTGATGGGGTAAGTGGCATTAACATCATAATTAACTAAGTTCTACCCAATTTGATGATGTTTAGATCTTAACTTAACTTTTCATTAATTGCAGTTCATGGACTTCGTACAAGGATGCAAGCATGGTTGCTGTCACCCTACACATGTATATGCAGGTGCTGGTGCCTGGGCCTTCGTTCCTCCCTCTCTTTGAGATAGTGGAGTGGCACTAACCCGATCGTGTTATGCGGCAGTTTCAATGCAGCCCATTCCACGTGCGCGGTCAACATCGATAGACTGCATGCCATTGATGGTTGTGGGAACGACAAGGTTTGGTGGCCCGAGTACCATGCGCGTGGCATGTCTTCTAGGATGCACGCCTGGAGCGATCTATGGGGGCTCATAGTGCGGATAGTTAGCCGCCAAGACCTAGCATGGTATGGTGGTGTTGCACGGAGGTTTTTATCTCCTAACACCCAGTCAGGATCCTCGACTATCAGGTGCCACAAGAGCTATCGGTGGATCAGGGCCAGCACCTTTTGGCCCAACCCTTGGGTGCTCCAGTAGGCGACGATAGTGGCGTCATTCTCGAGCCGGCACTGGTCATAGCGCGGCGAGGCGGATGGAGAGGACGTGGGCGGAGGTGATGCAGGGATAGAGATGATGATGCTGGTGGTGGAGGTGGTGGGGATGATGAAGGTGCTAGTGGTGGTGGTGGTGGTGGTGGTGGTGGTATGGAGATGAGGGGCTCATATTGCTACACCCCCACTATGGATGACTTATGGGGTGGCATTAGCCGCAGGAGTTCGATGGGTTGGTCTTCCTGATGCTCCCACGCCCCCTCATCTTGGTAGCTGCATCTCCTAGTCTTCTGGGCATCGACTAGATATGGATTTGAACATGCCCAGTTATGATCTATTCAAGATGAGCCACTATCGCAGGTACACCTCCCGACCTCGTCCATCGCAGCTACACCATGGGCAGACATCGGGACCGTCCACATTACATGTCCCTATCCGGCGGCGGCAGGATGATGGTGAGCGCTTGTTCCTCGAGAGAACTACACGTCGGGTTCAGCCTCGGTATTGTCACTCGGGGTGTGAACTCCCTTGCCCAGGAGATAGGGCTGGTGAAGATGCTTAGTTATTTTGACTATGTATTATTATGTACTTATTTGTAAATTACGTGTAAAGTTTGATATTATGTACTTATTTGTAAATTTCATGTGTAAAGTTTTATTATCTATGAACCATATTTTATTACCTATCTCCTTTGTTTTTATTATGTGTTAATTGATTTAAATCGAGTTGTGTGATGTAAAATTTGGAATTGGAACATAAAATCCACATTACAGACAACGAAAAGAAACATACTTGTGCATGGATATGAAAGCGTGAATAGCAACAAAAACATAGTTAAAAAATACAATCCAACACATATGGAAAATATAATAATAGTAAATTCAGCCATGGTGGGATGAGGATGAAGCTAGTAAGGTTGGACATTTTCTTCTGGTGTGACCTTCATTTCACAGTCCATATCGCTTTGGTTGGGTCATCTCAACTTCGTCCATTTCATTGCGAATTCTTGTAGAGGACGGCCCTCATTAGATCTCTTGAGTGCTGGATCTGACGTATGGAGCCCACTGTATGGAGGCCAGAGATGCTCGTCTGCAATTGGTGTAAATTCCAATTTATATACCTTGTCCACCTACTCCATACTGTACAGGATGAGTAAAAGACCCCAATCAACTCGTGCGGCGTGACATACAACAACTGCACGATGGCATGGGAAATGCAATGCCTAGAACGACCACAGTCACATCGTCGCTCTCCCAAATGCACCCTGTAATCCTGTGTGATATGTTCCCTCTTTTGTAACCAAACATGACATCATATCTCGTGTGAATGGGGCAACAGACATTTTGTCCAAATATTGCTTGCTTTTATCAATCGCTCGCAACAGATCCTGCAACCATTTTTGTTCCCTGAATTTGGGCCCTGTCTGAACCCCTTTTCAACAAATAATTTAGCAAGACGGAAGTAGGTGGACTTCACTATGGTAGTAATGGGAGATTGGGGTTCCCTTCATCACAGCATTTATACACTCGGACAAGTTGGTTGTCATATGGCCAAACCGACGACCCTCGTCAGCATCCTGGGCTCATTTTTCATGTGGAATTTCGTCAGCCCATTGACACATATCAGGATCCTCATCCTTCGCAGCCCATAATAATATGCAAAATCTGCATGGGTCTTTGAATATGCCGCATTTATAAGAACTCTCTTGGCATCTTTATTCTTAAATCGCACGGCAAAGTTAGAAGCAATGTGACGAATGCAATATACGTGA
This sequence comes from Dalbergia oliveri, assembly GCA_030441495.1. Classification (NCBI taxonomy): domain Eukaryota; kingdom Viridiplantae; phylum Streptophyta; class Magnoliopsida; order Fabales; family Fabaceae; genus Dalbergia; species Dalbergia oliveri. Next base: position 10,529,161 of record JAMLFY010000015.1, on the reverse strand, counting down.
TAGGCCATCGGAGGGTGCCATCCACTACCTTCTCCTCTATAGCTGATATGATTGATACATGCCTTCAGAAACAATAAGAATACCTTCTTGAGGCGTCACATGTCGTCGAAGATTGGTCAAGAAAAAGGACCATGCTTCTTTTGTCTCCCCTTCGACCACAGCGAAAACAACAGGCCAAATATTAGAGTTACTATCATGTGCAATGGCCATCAACAATGTGCCTCCATATTTCCCATATAGATGAGTGCCATCAATTGAAATAAATGGTTTGCACCATTTGAAGGCCTCGATGCATGGTGGAAATGACCAAAATACACGGTGGAACATTTGACATCTAGGATTAACAATGTCACCCACATAATATGGCTTTGTCAATAAATGGATTGGTGTACCTAGCATTTCCAAAAAAATATAGCAATAAATAACAGCCTAAGTAATAAAAAATGTAATCAACTTAACGATAAACAGAATAATTTAATCTTTACTATCACCCTAAAATAAACTAACAATTTAACTAATTCACAATCACAGTTCAGTAACAACCACTAAACTAAATCAAACTCATATTACTAATATTATGCCACCTAATTACTATATAATATTATGTAAAACGTAAAATAATTTAAAAATTATCGAATTGATAATTACCTGGCATATAATGCTGTACACCTTGTAACCACTTCGGATAGTGTAGGATTCTTCAGTTTCCATAAATCTTAGCAATTGCTTTCTGTTTTGCAATCCATACCTTCCTGTAAGAAATATTGAACTTGAAAGCTGACTCCACATGTCCCTACAACTCTTTGATTGATACTGTTGAATTCGCTTCAACCATTGGAAAGATACTCGTACAAATAATATTACTATCTAACTTGTTGTTCGAGACGGAATCAAACTCACACGTGTGTCTTCCATTACATATGCTCCAATTACATCCATTGCCAAACTTCACACATTTGCATTGGTATTTTGTTTGACCAAACTCATAAACCTTGAATTGGACTTTTCTTCTAAATCCTGTAATTCTTGATTGCAAACAACACAGTCCCCTTGTTCGGAAATTGTTCCCGACCTCAAACTCACTTTCACCTCCAACCACTCTCAGGTAGGCCGCAAAGCTATTTTAGGCATCACATTCATATTTATCGAAGAATAGTGACTAGGATATTCTTGTGATAAATTAGACCATATATGCGTACACGTGTATCCTCATCACTATACTCATTACCTTCCTCGATACAACCCCATCTTCCTCCTCTTTCTTCTTCATCCCTGTGATCTATGTGAAAGTCAAAACCCCCAACACCCACATGTCTAGTTGATGGCCCTCATCTTGCACAACCAGGTTTGCAAAGCTTGGACTACGAACTAATGGATCCTGGGCCACCACAAGGTGCGTACACCCATGTTGCTCGATGTTCATTAACTGATGTATGAGAGGAACTCAGAGCTCACATCACAATCATCTAGAATGACGAAAATTTCCATTATTCGAACCTCTGGAAACTGAGCTTGAAATTTAAACATGAGGCTCATTTCATTGTCGCCATAGATAGGAAAATGTTACTTAGCCACACCACCCCCAAATGATATAGGTAATCTATAAAACATCTTGCTAACCCATTTGTAAGGACTATCTTGCTCAAGTATTTTGTTTTGTAACTCTAAAAAACTTATATACGGACTAACAATGACACCAACTCATCTCTCACTATAAAATCTCACTCCCTCATTTAATGTGTTTTCCATTTTTCCATCATAATGAACAAGAATAAAACATTCCGTCATTTCTCACACTCAACAACACTTCTCTTCACATACCTTAATGAATGAACGACGGGTTAAATAAAGAGTGACTGAATACGTAAGGCCTAAAGCAAAATGTGAACACAAAGAATACGTAAGGATCCCACGTATGGAATATGGCCATGAATACGCAAGGGCTCTTGCGTATGTTGTATGGGCATGAATACGCAAGGGACCCCTGCGTATTCAAAATAGTGATGAGGTAATCATGCCAGGCGGTACAAGGGTTTGCGTATTCGCGCATAATTTTAGCCTATTTTATAACTAATCTTTTTCTTTTTATTTACGTAAATAATATTTTTTGTTTATTCCGGTAAAAGAACCAATATAGGACATTATTATAATCTCAAAATAAGGGTAATTTTGTGAAATCATTACGACTTTTACTATTATCAATGTCATTTAATGTATTTCGTATTTGTATGTTAACTCTATATTGAAATGGATGGAATATGTAAAATTGTACTTATTCCACACATTCATATCGTCTTAGTCTTAAAGCTGAGACTCATGACTAATTTGCAAATTTAGTGATTTTTTTGCAAAATTGAAAGATATGATTAATAGAATAAATGTTTAAGTTAGTGGTGGACTCACCAATAACTGAAGCTGAAAAAACGTATAAGGGCAAAGCTTCATTAGATCCCTTAAGTTTTATGAAAGTTTTGATTTATTTTTTTTATTCTATTTATATCTCTAACGTTTTTAAAATTTTTTAATTTTATCTTTTTAATAGAAAATAAATTATAAACATAAAATTCATGTAAATACCAAATTATAATATTAGAAAGTCATAACAAAATATAAAATGTCATTTTATAATATTAAGGACCATAATAAAACATAAAATATTAAGTTTGTGTTCAAAATTTGGTGTTATTTATATTTTAATTTGAATACATACTCAACGTTTTATGTTTGTTGTGATCTTTAATATTGTATTATGATATTTTATATTTGTTGTGATCCTCACATTGGTCAAAGGATATTATGCCTTTACGGTATATAATCCAAACCTTAACCAACTGGACCAGCCTCATTCGCAAATTATCATATAAAATGTAGAAAGTAATTTGCATTGAGCGTAACAAACATTTTTCTTTTTCTGTCGTAACTAAACTTTGTTTGAAACGCCTTAAATTATCATTCTTTGACTTTTGGAATAGTTTTTGCCTTTGCAGTTATATCCACGCCACCGTTTTCAATCAAGAGAGACCTTTCGTTAGAATGTCTTTAATTATCATCCTTTGACTTTTGGAATAAGAAAGATTCTGCCTTTGTGGTTCATACCCACACCAGAGTTTTCAATAAGACAAATTCTCACCTACTCCTAGAGTGTCACAAGATATATTTCATATCAATCAAAATAATATTTTAATTAAGATCTAATTTTTAATTTTTATTTTAATTGAAGTGTTAATTTATTATTAAATATGGAGTATATCCATGTAATTCTTTAAGATGGATGTAAAAATTTCTCCTTCCATCATCACTTATTGGAAAAAGAAAGTTTCTGCCTTTGTCAGTTATCCACACCATAAATGTGGTTGTACTGAACACCAAAAACCTAGAAGCAATTTTGCGAAAAGAACATATGGTGATATAGACTCTCATTAATCTCACTGATTGTGCGCCTTTTCCCGTGAAGAAAAATGAGTGGTGCAAAGCCCCTAACTAGGAAAATATGGTCGGAAAGTATTTATCTTCAAATTATGTCTCTCTCTATTCTGTTGGCATTTTTTTGTCATATGAAAAGTAAAATAAGTATATTTAATAAGGATTTTTTTAACCGATCTATTCTGTTGGCATATTTTTTTCATATGAAAAGTAAAATAAGTATATTTAATAAGAACTTTTTTAACCGATATGCTAAGGGCACTGATTAAAAATTTCATAAAATATAAATTTTGAAACTTTGCAATGGGCCCCATATTTTGAAATGTAAAAACACATTTTTCAACATAAAATTTATCTCTTTAAAATTCTTAAGCAGTATTATAACAACATTCGTTGGTTAGAAAAACCCATTTAATAACTACTCAAAATTTTTAACTTTTTTATTGTTTGTCTTCGACGTGGCAATAAGTATTGATTTTATTTAACCAATGCTATTGGCTAAAAAATAAAAAATGGAAGTTTATGGGATCCCTTAAAATTTTGAAACATATTTTTTCTTAGCTATTGTCATTAGGAGACTAATTAATAAAACACAAAAGCATTTTATAAAGACAAACACCTTTTTAATTTCTCAAAATATATAAAATAAATTTGTCTCATAATTTAAAAATTGAATAAATTGATCTTCGTACATATTTATACAATTGAAAAATATTATATTAATCTATATGAATGAATTAAAAAAGAGAAACAAATTTATCCTTTATGCAGATTTATACAATTGAAAAACATCATACGGACTTATATAGAATGATCAAGTCATTGCTTTTTTTGAATTCTGCAAAAATAATTTGAGGCTTTCAAATTTCGAATGACAAATTTATCTTCTAATATATTTTTAAGAGATCATTTTAAGTATTTAGTCTTTTTACAAAATGGGAAACAAAACATCATTTGAGGACTCCTATTTCCGTCGGCCAATAATAGGATAGCCTCAACAGGCGGACAAAAGGGAAAAAACTAAAATAAAATACAGATAGGTACCAAACTTTGTTTTGGATTGTAGCGAAAAAGTATGACTTCTCATCGATTCGATTTCAAGTTTTAACCAAAAGGCATTTCACGCTACTCTTATCCACACCACTAATTAATGAACAAAGAAGAAAAACGAAACATGGGAGCAAATGAGTAAAGAGCTTGTAACCTAAAAAAAAAAAAATTAGTAAAGAGCTGACCAGAAGGAGACGCTAACTTCAGCGACAGCGAGGCTTAAATTATTGCGTTCATCACCGTCAATCCGACTGCCACGTTTTACAAGAACTTTCGTTTCGCTTTGAAAGAAATTATGAAATGGCATTTTCACCTATTACTATTTATTGATTTCTGAGTTAATACGAAGGAGTTTTCTTTTAAGATTAAATATTATTTTCTTCTTAATCAAATAAGTCTTTAGATAGATTTTTCCAAGTAGAGCTTTAAGAAGGCATGTTAATAAAGGCTATATTAGATAACGCGTAATGCCTCTATTTTAAAATCCAAGGCTATCTAAGGTAAAACCTAACTTGGCTCGATTTATTTCCAAGCCGTTATAAGCCGCCATGGTTTACAAGAACTTTCATTTCGCTTCGAAAGAAATTATGAAACGGCATCTACACCTGCTACTATTTATTGATTCCTAAGTCAATACGAAGGAATTTTCTTTAAGATTAAATATCCTTTCCTTCTAACCAAATAGATTCTCTTATAAGGCTTAAGCGGCTTAGAAGGTCAGGTTAATAGTATAAAAAATGACTATATTAGGTAATAGGCTTAGGCTCTATTTTAGAAATATAAGCAGAACTTTAAGGTAAAACATAGGTTTGGTATTTCACCCTTAACCATGATAGGCTGCACGGTTTCACAAACTTTCATTTCACCTTGAAAGAAATTATGAAACGACATCTCCACCTTACCTATTTATTGATTCCTGAGTCAATTCGAAAGAATTTTCTTCCTAAGATCAAATATTTTGAAGTTGAAATAAGTGTAGTTCTTAAAAAAAAAGTACGTACTATATCAATATTTGATCCTAACGGTTTAAATTTTGACATTAATTTCATCATTTTATCATTAGTAACTTTTAATATGATTCACCCTTCCAGTTTATATGCATTGATAACTATCGATTTAGACGACTAGATTTTAAGATTTAACTTATTTATTTTAAATATTTTTTAGCTTCAATATGACGTGATGGAAATTGTCTCCCTTATACCTAATGGGTTTAGGAAGACAAGCTTAGCACAAATGTGTCAACTAGGATGAATCATTATTCATTACAAAAGTTATATTAATTATTATTTGACAAAATAATAAAACTGTTATAATTTAAAGTGTTAAGATTAAATTAAGGCAAAACTTTCTTTAAGATTGTTCTTACCTAGAAATAACGGTAAGGATACAAGTAGCTCCAACGTCGTGCAAGTGGGAGGTGGGGTATGCGGAGGGCAAGGCAAACGTAAAAAGTAAGTGAGCAAGGTAAGGAGTGGAGAAATAGGCTAATGTGTGAATAATCAGAGATCATACCTAGGGGCATTAGCCCTTATATAGTGCGATGTTACCCATGTTAAATCTGGAGGTGATCTATAACAATTATCTTTGATATTTTTAATCTTGTACCATATAATTATATTTTATATTAATATTATTTATCATGTAATTTATTTATTTCAATATTATTCTTAATTTTCATTTAATTTTTATATTTTATTTATTAAAAATACTTGTTATTAATTTTTTAATTACAATAATTATTGTTAACTCTTAATATAACCTTTAATATTATTAATGAGCACAATTTTTATACATAGATAGTATAAAGCGATTCTACGGCATCAACCAATAGAGATTCAAGAGTGTCAGATCAAGTGTAAAGTTATCAACCAATATTTTGTATTATGCTATCAGTACATAAAAATTACACTCATTATTTATTTTATAATTATTTTATTATTTAATATATAATTTATCAAAAAATAAATCATGAAGGAAAATACACTAAACACACTCTTGATAAAATCGGGTAGAGTGTAGATTTTTTAAGCTAATAAGGTGGGATGTCATTTCTTAATACCTTAAAATGGAGCAAAATGTGTTTCACTCTTGTTTGAATGAATTATTGATATAGACAAGGAAAAATGAAAATAAAAAAATAGAAAAAAAAACTTTTTTGAGTTTAATTTTAATTTGTTCACAGTTATCCAATCAAATTTTGTATGTGTTTTCAAGTAATGAGTTACAAATTAACTGTATTTATACGAATGTGGCATTGCTCCTAGAATACCATGTGCTTATGGCTCACGTGGAAGCAGAGCTCGAAGTAGCAGAGCTCAGTTTTAAGGGTGGAGTTGTGGCGGTTGGAGCTCGGGGGTTTGAATGTCGGTGGAAGGGATGTGTTTGAAGATGAGTTTCCATGTGAGTTTTGGCAATGTTAAATGAATGCTCACCGGGTGCATGGTGACGTGGCGAGAGTGAAGGTGAAGGTGAAGGTCATGGAAGGAAATGGAGAGATGAGGGAGGAAGGCTTGAACGAAAGAGGTTAGGGGTATTTTTGGTAATTAACTCATGTCAAGGTCATTAATAGTTGAAGTTATTAGGAGAGATTAGTATAAATTAAACAACCAGAGAATAGTCGATTTGAATTTTAACAAATTTTAAGAAAAATAAGTATAATTTGCTCTTTAGTTATACACCACTAATAATGGTAACATGTACTCTCTTTGGATGTAGTGATCATTTTATTAGTATAAAAATATACATGATAGATTTTTTTTTAAAATTCTATTCGGCTGGAAATAACTATCAATTTGAATAAAATAATACATTAAAATTTTAATGTATTGTGTCTAAATATATTAACTTTTAATATATTACTTTGACTAAATGGACATTTATTTCTTGTAAAAGGAGTATTTACTAATTCCAACCATTTAAAAAATATTTTTTAGATTTGAATATATTTTTAGTCCTTAAAAATTATTAAGAGAGTTTTTATTTTGGTACCTGCATATATTTTGTTTTTTGCTTTTTGATTTTGATCCAAGTGTTTCTAGACTTGTCTGTTTTAGTCTCAACAATTAGTCTGTACTCGTTAAACATTGAATTGGCTAAATGAAAACTACATTATATATACAATCTTACATGGTAGCCACTAGTCCTTTGTGTCGTATCTTTTATATATATATTGTAAAAATGAGTTATTAGGTCTAGTAAAATGAGCTAATGGGTTAAGTCTAATGGATTATCAAATGAGAGTTTAGACATAAATGATCATGATATCCCATATAGAACTACTGGTTACCATATAAGATTGTATAACATGGTTTTTTTTGTTTGTTAACTTGACAATTTACATAGGTAGGCTAGTTGCAAGAAGTAAAACCAAATAATTTTTAAAATATTTAAACTAAAATGAAAAATATTTTTTTATAGAGATTAAAATCAGGATTTATTTATTTTTTATGGACAAAAAATATATTTAAATATATTTTTTGCTGCATAGTGCGCTGCTAATTCATACAGGGAAATATGAGAGCGTCCGTTATCAACACTTCCCAGTCCATTTTTTTGAGACAAAAAATGAGGCATACAAATGAATTTGTGCTCAGACTAAAAAAAAAAACAAGAGAAAAAATAATAAAGTTGAAGTATTTGAGGAGAAACTTCTGGGCATGAACTTTTTTCTTAGACATGTAAATAATATGGATTTTGCTAAATACATTGCCTAAGAGAGTCAAAGTTAAATATTCTATTTTTTTCAATGTATTTAATTTAATATATTAAAATCATTAAAACTTTATTTTTTTAAATAAAAGCTCATTTTTTCAAGATCTTTTAACCATTACCTTCAATAAACCCCAATTGATATATAAAGAGAAAAAATATTTGAACATCTCTAAATCTAAACATGTGAAAGCATAGAAAGAAAAAAAAAAAAAAGTTGAAAAAAACATACATATGCCCCACTTTTCATGTGCGGGTCTGTATAGTTAAGAAGCACTTACACACCATCAAATTGGTGTATCCATGAATCGGACGCGTGTTAACATTGACAGTATGACACGTGTACGTATTCAATTAAAAAAAATGATTTTTTTAAGCTTGGACACACATTCACATGCTTGGACACTCCTAATTCACTATGGACACTGTTTGAACACGTCATAGACATGCTTGAGTTCGTTTATTTTTTTTTTTTCAAATTTTTAATACCAACATGAGTCCAAAATCAACCCTAGTTATTAGTTAAGACATATCCTGTTGGGTTATTTTATTTTGAAAAATCTTCATTGATCACAAAAAAAGAATTAATTAGATAAAAAAAATTATATAAACACGACAAAAAATATTAAGACAAAAAAATCATATAACAAAATAAAAAAGTTATATATATATATATATATATATATATATATTTGTGTTAGTAATTTTTAAATTTGGTATGTCTGGTATTTGTGTTTATAAGTGTTTGTGCTTCATAAATCTATAGTATGCATCAAACATGATGTGTTCAATAGAGAAATGATATTTATACTTATTATACGTGAGAATATTCAGACAAGCTATTTGTTATTGGATGAGGTGTAAGCACTTAGTTTGAATTAGATATTTCATCAAATGATAGATAAAAGTGTGTCGATACAATATTCTAAAAAGTATAAATATAAATAACACTACTAATTTAAATAACATCCTTGGTATTAACATGGGTACATTGGTACTAATAAAAAACAAGGTAAGCGCAGATAAAAAATTGACACAATCGCAGAGGTGGTAAAGAATGACCCTATATGCTACAAGAGCACGATGTGAAGACACCATAGTGAGATCTCATAAGTCCTATATAAGTGCTCCCGGACATGGAATTTTGCAGAATTTGGTGGGATAACAGGACATAATCCACCAAAACTTTTATTTGATGGAAAAAAAAACCTAAATACCCAATTTATTGTCTTGTATTTATAATAGAAGATAAATTAATCTCAAATTTAAAAAATTTTATATTAGTATTTTAAATTTCACAAATGGAGACACGTTAGCATCAATTATTATCTGACCTGTTAGCAAAATGTCCATGCGTTTGTTAACTCTTATGCACTATTAATTTTATAATGGATCTAACTTCTCACTCTTCTATGTTAGAATAAATAACAATTTAAAATCAAAATCCTTCTTCTTAGCAAAGAGCTATGTTGAGAGAAAATGAAGAATATAAACAGACTTCATTTAGAAGAGTGAGGTAAGTTAGGACGACTATGGAAATTAATAGTATACGTAAATAAGTTAACAGTATATATAAGTAAGTTAACGGACATAACTAGATAATAATTTTCCAGAGAGGGACTAATTATCCCATTTTGAGGGACTAATATAAGATTTTTAAAATTTAAGGGACTAATTTATCTCCAAGTATAAATCTAAAAAAAAAGAAAGATAAGTTCTGTTTCAAGAACTCTACCGTAAGGAAGGTTCCTTTAGGCTTTGTTCTTCAAGGTCAATTGAACCGCGAGGATAGTTCCAATTAAGAAGCTCTTCAACCATCTGCATAGTAACTCTGTCCTCTTCATCAAATTCATTTCCAGCATCACCAATGGTGTGTGGTGGGGATCCTGCTGATGACACACTTGATTCACCCTCTTCACGTATCAATTTCTTCCCAAGCTCCACCTTTATAATCCAATTGGAGTCTCCTTGTGGTCCTGCTCCATTTTGCCACACTCCAATGTGAGAATTGTCAGCATCTAGCCTCAGACAAGTGAGCGATCGAGATCGCTTTGAAGCACTTTGCTAAGCTTCGTCTTCAAAGCAAAATATTTTTATCACTAGGGGTGGCATCTTCAAGTTGGTTCCTTGGTACAGGGAAGTTGGTCTTGGCCATTCGACCATTCATCATGATGGCTGCTTGATCATATGCCCTTGCTGCAGCCTCTGCTGTCTCATATGTACCCAGCCATACCCTTCTCTTCCTGCACAACAGAGAACAAGAGACAAAACAAAGATTGAAAGACGGGAATTCAGAATCAAACAAAAGCATGTGTTATTACAAAGATAAGTTCTTGGGTGAAAACTTCTTTATTTAATCATGCAAATCAATCTTTTGAGATGTGTAAAGTTGTGCTAATAGAAAATATAATTGACTTGACTTATCAAACTTGTTAAAATTTACTTCTTCCAACTCATTTCACTTATCAATGAAGTATTTCTTATTAATTTTTTTAATATTGTCCTTAATAATTAATTGAAAAATACGATGTTTTGTTAAAGTAAAAACATTAAAATTGATCATAGGAAATAATTTATATGTTGTCTAAGCTGATGTAAATTTTGCCACCTCAGAGTAGTTCGTTTTCTAATCCAAACAGAAGAGAACTATATTCTAAGCACTTTTGTCCATAGTTTTCCATTGCTTTCTGTACTCATCGCTCGTTAGCGTTGAGAACAATCCAAAAACGAAGAGGCATTAAGAATTTCTCGCACAGCAAATTCCTTAATCATGCAACCATGGTGGCTAAGAAAGCAAGAATGGCATTATATTTAGCAATAACAAGCAAGAGAGCGACAGAGGAATTAAATTAAGGTTTGTATATGTATGTATCATGAAAGTATAGCAAGCAATATAATTTACAAGGGACATTCAATTCGGCTGTCTTCGTATCTTTCTCGACTTAATTTACGAGTTATGTTATTTAAACATACTAAGTAAATGATTATATCCATCGAAATTAGGGAATGAACGTAGTAATAGTGATAATTTCATGTTGATTAATGTAGAATTAGAAGGATTGCAGTGACAAATGATAATGATATCATCCGTTAAAAATTTATAAGCCAATGAGTGAAAAGTTCGCTCACATGATTAGATGATCAAGATAATCAACAACATTTTCACTTATCATCGCATACATATAATTTTCTATTAATTAAAGTGAAATCTCCAATCATTAACACATGCACTCTGAATGTGGACGAGCACCAAAAAATACAATGTATGTACTAACATCACTGTTCTATTTTCTCTCTTTCTTCCCTCTCTCTCTTATAATAGGAAACAACCCAAATTTGCATTAGTACACTATACATAGACAATATAGAGTATGGTGAGCTGAACATTACAGTATTGGGTGACGAATTTCAGACACCCAAGAACCCCACTGGCGCTGCCTGACTCCCCTGAACTTCTTTGCCTGTACCATTTAGCCTTTGTGTGGCCGGAACCCTTGCGTGAGCTAAAGGGTATATATGTTGGGGGGTTACAGAGAGAATTGAAGAAAGAGTTATGAGATTGATACCCCAAGTACGGGTGAAAGTAGCAGGAAATTAATAGTGAGAAATGGTATTTAAACCGAAAGCATGTCTATTCTAACACTTCAATGTTGGTGTCCCAACGATGATAGAGTCAGACATTTATTTTCGAGGTGTTGGAATAACAGTTTTGTTCAACCGATGACACTCTATGCTCTGTCCACATCATATATCCTATATTGATGTTGATTATTTCTCATTAAAAACGAGAACTGCTGTCTGCCGGTCTATTTCTTTCGCCAATACTTTTTCCCTACTGCATCTTTTCCTGCTTATTGGATGGTGGTGCACTTTCCCAATCGAAATTTTATGGGTAATGCTGAAGAGTTGATCGATGTCCAAGAGCTATTATACATGGAGATAATAAATGCTTCAGTCAGGTGAGAGGAGCTAGTTTTAGCTGGATAATTATATTATGTATGGATAATCAGAATTAGATAAAATTTAATAGTTAAGATACTTCTATATTTCCCACCGTTAACCATTACTGGTCCATATATATATATATATATGAAGGATAAGATTTAAAATTAATAAATGACAATTAATGAACATATACTCATTTAAAAAAATTACATGAAAAAAAAAGATTTGTTTATACAGTTGTAAAGCTTCTTTCGTACACCTTATGACATTATATTGAAGAAACTTCTTTCGAAATCGACAGTTGGATTGAAACTTTATTTTTATGTAATAGATAATTTCTATAGAGTTTTATGTTAATCAGAAATCGATTAATGCATTATATATATATATATATATATATAGAGAGAGAGAGAGAGAGAGACTTATACATGTAGTTATAAAACAAACAAAAGAGTACTCATTATTCTAATTTTAATGAATATTACTTTTAGAAAAAAAAGCTAAAGAACTAAATTATTTGTTGGAATTTAACTCAAAGTCCCATGCACATCGGTAAGAATTAGAAATTTTACAATTGCTTTGACTTATAAATATGGATTTTGGTTAGTTTGTTTATATATCCTCCAGGAGTTGAAGTAATCCATGATATGAGTAGTTTTTAAAAGTGATCCATATAATAAAAGATTTATAAGATGATTTGCAATTTTAACAGTTCAAAAGTTGTAGATAGTTGAAGATTTGTGAAGAAGTGGATGTAGGCAATGAAAGTCGAACCATGTTAAATTTTGAGTGATGTTTAGAGTTTGTTTTTTTTAGTTTAAGACTCTGCAACCAATGGTAGAGCCAATATTGTGGCAAGTGCCGAGGGAGCAATATGGTGGATCTCATGCTTGAGGGAAGGATTGTTGGAGTTAAGTGTGAAAGGTAAAGTCTCACATGGGATGAGAATGGATTAAATGAGTAGTACATAATATAGAGGAGCCATATGACCTATTGTTTTAAGGTTTTGATTCAAGATATGACATCCAACCTAATAGTGTGACCTCACTTAACTCATTAGTTGTATCTCTCTTTGAACTCCTGTGTCCTAACAACATTGTCATAACTTAATTGTCACTATTGTACCAAAAAACAGTGGTGGAGTTTAAAAGAAAATTTTAGGGGGCCAAATTAAGATATAAATTAGATGATATAATTAAATAAAAATTTATTATACATCACATATATAAATTTTAAAGCATATAACTCACACGACAAATGGTAATGTGTATTTAAATTAGTTTGGAGATTAAAGTTATTCCTACATTGATTATTGATTATAAATATAGGGTGTGTTTGTTTCAGATTTTAAAAATAGTGGTTATAAAACTTAAATTTATATTTTATTGAAAAAGTTGAAAGCTGATTTTTTTTTAAATTCTGATTTTTTAAAAAATGATCTAAATATATGAAAAATAATTTTTTGAATGAAAAGTGATTTGGGGCTCTAGAATCCATACAAACACACCTATTATATTTAATTGAAAAGCTAAAAATTAAATTTTTTTTTCATAAACTATTCTTTTTAACTTCTACAAAAAAGCTAAAAATTGATTTCTTTTTAAATTTTGATTATGTTTTAAAAATTATTCAAATATGTAAAAAGTGATTTTTTGAATGAAAAAAGCAATTTTGGGGCTCCAAAATCTCATACAAACACACCCTTGATTATCAATATTTTTATAATCGATTATTTATAAATCAATTTTACATTTGGGTGTATTAGGTTTAAAAGTAATTTTATAATTGTATGTTTTTTTTTATGAAAACAGTTGTTTTTGTCTGATAAATTAATAAAAGAGTATGAAATGATTTTTTATACTTCATAATAGTTGATACTCAAGACTATTTTAGTAGAAACATCAAAATTTTAAAATAATAAGTTTTTTCTTAACTTATAATTAAAAGTTTTGAAAACATGCTTTCACTTATAAATAGATTTTACACTTGAAGTTATATTGTTTAATTCATTCAACATTTTTACCAAAACATGTAAAATTATTTCAAAACAACTTTTACTGAAAATAAAAGGAATGTTTTCTGGCACTTCCAAATATATACCTAACAATGTCACAAGTTTTGAAAGCATCATTAAGAATTAAAGTAGAACTCAGAATTAATAAATCCATTACTTGATCATTAAATTTGTTATTTAAATCTTATAATTAATAAAAAATATTTCTATTATAAAATATACTCAATTGTGATGTAATCTTTTTTATTTGTAGTTATTTTTTAAGTTAATTAAAAAGAACTAAATAAGTGAGAAAAACCAATTTATTTAAAGTATCATATATATATATATATAATAAGACCTAATACAGTTGATAATTAATAGGTTTTTTAAGTATTTAATCAATGTTTTAATTTAGCAATGTATATGGATAGGGTTTGTGGCAAAGATCTTGAAAGGATATTAGTCACTGCAAGCTGGTGGTAATTCTTTTGAGAAACTAAAATAGGTCTATATTATATTATTTCTTAATTAATCGAATCCAGTTCCATAAACTGACAAAACAAACCTGAGAAATTCAAAGTGATTCATTATTCATACTAGAATCATAAGCACTTTCACATATTATTAATTTATTAAAATTATAAACGGGTTTCTATTTTATTATCCAACTTTTATCTTTTTTAATTTGATCATTATTAATTACTAGCGTAACTGTTTATACAAATACGAAAAATAGTAACCATATTTTATCATTTATGTGAAGATCTCAAACTTGATAAAATAGTAGCTTTGTATTAATAATTTAATAAAGTGTAAAAAAATTATTCAAATATTTCATATTTTCTAATTATAAATATATATTGACAACTTCCTTAGCTTTTTGAATATATATATTTATAATTTATTTTACCTATATATATATATATATATATATTTTTTATCTTAACTAGTTATTTGACCCACACGTACCATGTGTCTTTCAATTCATTTTTTATATTTTTATTTTTTAGATAAAAATAAAAGTAAAGAATTTTTTAAATGAATTATAATAAATATTAAAATTAACAAAAAATTCTAAAGATAATTGTAATTAGAAAATAAGAGATATATATTTGAATGATTGAATTTAGTTATTATTAAATCATTAATTAAATCATTATTAAGTTATTATTATATAGTATTTATCTTGAAATATTTAAATGATCGATAAAATACATTTATTATCTTTAACCTTTCTATTTTTATAAATATTTAAGTCGGAATAACCCTATAATAGCAGTAGATAAAATATGAAAATAATTAGTTGCTACATAAATTATTAATTGTAAGTAAAACAATAATAATTTTAATTCTGGTGGCGTGATGAAACAAAGCCATCCATCACCAATAAATTGGATGATAATAATGTTTATTTATTACGTATTCGAAATAGTCAATGCACCTTTTCATTCCGCTGTATCTATGTGGTTCACAGCAAATGAAACCGTATGGTGAATATAATGACACTTCAGTGAAGCACGGAAATCCGACTTCATCATATTCTATGGCTATAACGAAATGGGTCCAGTGGAGGAATAACAAGTCGCTAGGCATCTTGTTTCTTTTCGGAATTTTTTAAAGGAAACACCCAAATTAAGTTTTAAAAATTTCTTTAATAGATAAATTAATCCTAATAATTAACACTCAAATTAATTCTCATAATTGTAAAAATACACTATAGTTGTAAGGACTTTAAAGGCTCAACCAATAGGCAGAAATGGAAAAAGAGCTGGGAGCTCAGGGGAAGAGAAGCTAGAGTTCAGAAGGCAAATGTGGTTGAGAAGTAGGAGCCAGATGACAGGTGACTGGTCAATCACATACTTTTCAACTCGATCAGCGCTTTGGTTCATCCAAACTATCTAGTCCTGTTTAGTTCTATTTTCTCTTAGACGGCTTCACCTTCTTCCTTAGCTCTTTTTAATCTCTCCCATCCGGAGCGTTAAGGTCATTAGAACACCTAATGTCCTATTTTAACAATTGTGAGTTCCAATTTTAGAGTGTTTACAATTGTTAAGGTCAATTTATCTATCAAAGAAATTTGTGACTAATTTGAGTATTTACTCAATTTTTATTTCTTCTTTTTATTATAATTTTATGGAAAATTAAACTGATCATTCATCAATTCTCTTCTATTTTTCTAGATAGATAGTAACCTCTTCTCTAGACAAACTATGCAATATACAATAAATAAAAAGATAGTATAATAATTTTACAAACTTATAAAATATCAACATAATGATTTCATAAATTTAGAAACATTTTGAATAAATTTTACTTTTGGAGGAGTCCAGATAAATTTTACAAAATATAAAAAATGACCAGTACAATTTGGCCTAATTTTATCTACAAATAAGAGATAGGACACCAATCGAGTACAACTCCCAGCAGAAAGGGGAGGAAAGGCACCTCTCAACACAAAAGGCATAGTTCCTCTTGGGTCCAAATAAGCTGATTATAAAAGTCCACCCTTAGCCTTGAGGATAATTGGATCATCAACCCAGTCGTTCTCTGAATTTTTAAGCATCAAAATCTTGTTCCTCCTCCTACAACCAGGAGCCAGACCATGAAAGTAGCTAGTGTTCCTATACCCCAAAGTAATCCATCTGCAGTGAGAGAGTTGCTTCTAGTATATACTTCCTCTTGAATGAGAATATTTTGAAGCTCTTGCCATAGATTCTTCTGCAATTCCTCCAGGAAAGGATTATGATGGAACGACAATCTAGAGGAGATCCTTCCAGACGTATGAGCAATCTATGTTTTCTCCGAAAAATATCACCAAAAGTCTCCTGTTCCATAGATGAGCCTTTTGAGTAAAATTTGCAATATTCTCCAGGACGCTCACCTCACTCTCCCAAGCCCCATCCATAAGATTACCAAAATTATCATGCAAGAGCCAAGGTTCGAAACATCTTTGCATTAGGACGTTGCCCATTAGAATTATCCAAATGTAGCAGAAGAGATGGTCAGATTTCAATTTAGGTGAATTTTTTATGAAAGCATGCCCAAACTTAGTCGACCAGGGGCCATTTGCTACAACACGGTCTAATCTCCTTTTTGAATTTCTCTTGCCATGTAAAAGGCTGGTTGACAAACCCCAAATCAGATAAGTCGCAGTCTTATAAACAATTCGTAAAGAAGGAAGTATCACAAGCTAGTCGCGATCACCCCCACAATCAGATAGAGACAAAATGGAATTAAAATCCCCTCAACACACCAGGTCCTCAACTAGCTCAGCTAAAGCCTGGAGATAAGTCTAGACCTCTTTGCCCAGCCTGGAATGAGGAGAAGCATACATTGCGGTGAAAAGCCAGGAATTTGAAACCCCATGCTTAACCCTCATAAGAACAAGTTGTTTGCTGGAGTCCTATAGTAGCCTACCAAAAGTCAGTTTTCTAAAGACACAAATGCCCCTAGAGAAACCCTCATTGTCAACCACGAACATACCATCAAAACAAAATTTCTTTATTAGGCTTGAGGCTTAACTCCTAGGAAATATGGGTCTCAAAGGACAATGAAATAAGCCTTACACATTTTAGAAATATCTGATCAATTTGCGAAGCCTTTGCCTCCTGCTCCTCGACAATTCTAGAGAACTATATTCACGAAGACTCAAGGACAGAAGTTGGAGACGCGATCTCCATTGCCATGGTGCCAACCGTACCCTCCACTCCCATTGAGCAAATCCTAGCACTAGAGCTAGCTCCCTTTGTAGAAAGCAGGGCCTTCCTCAAATCTCCTGGATCAATTGGATTTTTTGCTCCCCCATTTTGAGCACTTGACTCCTAAGGGAGTTTACAAAAGTGATTTCTTCAAATGATGGATGAACATAGGCAAAGGATTTCAAACTAGGATCGGCCAAACCCAAGATAACCCTTCTCTCTCATTTCCGCGAACATTTTGAAGTAATACCAGTGCTCCTAGGAGCCTTATCTTATGACATATGTTCAACAGGAGGTGACGGTGTAGCAGGAGGTGTCGCAAAGCTAGGAGGCTGTTTGGACGACCCAATGACTTCTTTTCAACTCCCCTCAGATCTTAAGTTGGGCTAGCCCAAAAGGGGTTTGTCATTAGTAGGAGTACCTTTCTTGGGGCTCTTAGTGGGCTGCACATTATTAGGCTTAGCCTAACTTCCTCCCCCACTCGTAGCATCACTATGACTTCCTTTTTAACTCCTCCAATCACACGGATTGTCATTGTGCAACTGGCACGAATTTCGATGCTATCCATGTGATCCTAATCCTCGCCCCAAACATCGAATCGTGATCCACGTGATTGGCTACCAAATCTTGCATGGGTCTCCTTTAATTTCCTACCTGGATTTGGGCCAGGACATCGTCATTGAGATTTCTTCGCCAACATCCAAGGACCGAACACATCCTTTGTACTATCAGGGATTTGATTTTGTTCCAAAGAAATCTTAGAACTCTGCTCTCCATGGTTAGAGAAGTGAGCGCACTAGGCAGGATCAACCTAAGTCTTCTGCTGAGAATTCCAGGATGCTCTTCCATCGGGCCTCCCTTCTGCTGTGCGCTTCTAGAGTAGCCTCCTCCATGACCACTTCACCATTTTACTATTGTAGTTGCCTTGGAGATTCATGGCATTATCTAGCATGAGTCACTTCACTTCGACAAGGGCTTGAAGCCCAAGTCTTTGTGAATTCTTTAGCCATTAACGAAGTCATCCTGTAATTAAAGATTTTTTGAAAAGGTCAAGGAAAAGTCCTCTAACGTCACTTTTAGGATCAAATTCTAGTTCTAAAAAATGCTAGGTGAAATCGGATCGCAAGACTTAAAATGCAACTTTGTTATCATGTTGTCAAACATGAGCTTCATTAAGTATTTGGTAAATATCTTAGCAACATAATTTTAATTGACATATATTTGTTGTGTTACAAAGCTAAATCAAATATCAGCTATTGCTTTTTCTACCCTTGAGGGAAAATTCAAACCATATTGGATAGGAGCTAGGCGCGAAGAATGTTCTTCTACGCATTGGGTGTTTCTAGCCAATGCGCTATACCCCACAAGGTGCACCTATCTAAGCAAAATGGCATGTTTCAATGAGTCTAGACCATTTTAAGGAGAGAGGTCTGATTCTTCCCTATTTTTCACCAACTTGGTTTCTTTCTCTCACTCTTTTTCTCCCAATTTCTCTCATTCCCTAAACATTCCTCCACTTTCATCATCATTATCCTCTCTAATTCATTATTCAAACCATCACCCATTCCTCAACAATCCGCAAACACCTACTTTTATTCTCACCATTATCTCTTTCTATCTTTAGGAACCTCTATTAAAGGAGGTTGGGGCTTGGTGGTGGTGGGTTTGCAAGAGACCTCTTATCCCTTCCTTCTTTTCCTTCCTTATAATCAAATCTCATTTTAGCATTGGCTTTATTCTCCTCTATGATTAGGAATTGAAGAATTTTGGGAATCCTAGGATTAGGAACGTTGAGGTTTTAGAGTAAACAGTGTTAATCCTAAGAGTAGTGGCTCACAAATGGTTATATGGTTTTCTTTGTGATGTTAGATAAAAGAAGAAACATCCACTCCATGATCATGAAGCTTGTCTACCACCTCTTGGGTTAAGTTGTGAGTGATGGCATATTTATCTTTGATTTGTATATAATTTTACTATATCTAAAAAATATTAATGTAAAAAATCCGTAGTATATTTTTTCAAATATAGTAAATTTTGATTTTTGAAAAAATTCATATTTATTGATAAAAATTTCATCATATAATATGCATGGTTTGTATTGTTAAGATTCATCACATATTTGTTTAACCAGGCATATTTGTAATATCATATGTTTTATTTTTTTGTGTTTAAATTAGTGTCAAACAAATCTCACTCTTAATTATTTTTTATATATTTTATTTTATTATTTAAATTATTAACATTTCTTTTTATTTTATGCATCACACAAGTCACAAGACTAGTATTTTTTTATATACAAACTACTATATTTAAAGTTAAAAATATTAATTTAAAATTTTTTTTTCCAAATATTGTGTTTTTTTTGAAAATTTTCTGATTGATTGATACTTGTCAAAAATTTTCTAAATAAATGTATACATTTATTTTTTTTTTGTCCCCTTCATATCATATATTTAAATTGAATGAAGTATCATTTCCTTAAAAAATCAATCCATTGATAAATTCATTCAAAAATGTTTTACTAGTCCAAGGAATCTTATTGATTACTTCGTTATTGCTAATGAACTCCATCAGTATTGACAAATGGTGTTTTAGAGGTAAATTTATCGAAATTCAATACATCTCTCCTCTAGTTGTTGGCCTACACTAACCTCCCTTGATATACCCATTTTTAGAATGAGTTATCAAATATATCCTAATCGTCACCCTCACCTTCATCCTCTCTCACTCACACACTTCTCTTTCTACAGCTCTCTCCATGCACCCCTTCCAGCCGTAAATATCACCCATAGAAAAGAATTGATAAGCTTCGTGCATGATGGAAGCATGAAATCCTCAAAGAATTCAAGGTCTTAATGGACGAAAGGTGACAATTTATAAATCGACACATGTGTAGTAAGTTCCAATTCTAAAGCGCTTCGCCTCACCAACAAACTTAAATCCTGGGTTTCATCCGTTTGTTTGCAAGCAAAATGTTAGTAAAAGGTACTCTTCCCTGGTTGCTTTTGATTAACTCCAATATAAAAATTATCATAATTTTTATCAAGAAATTAATTATATATTTTTTTATTACATAGCATTTCAATAAGTGGTATCGTTTTGGCCATAGTACTGTTGTCAATTTTTTGGTGATACTTGACCTGATAAGGGAAAGGGTGAGAGGATAGAAGAGAAAAGTGTGGGAGAGAGGTGAGGATGAGGATGGGGTAGTTTTGATAACTCATCCTAAAAATGCGTAGATAAGAGGAGATCAGTGTAGCATGAACAACTAGAGAAAAAGTAGGTTAAATTTCAACAAACTCAAAGGAGATTAGTATAATTTACCCAATCTTTTAAGGAGTAATTTATCATCGCATTGTATTTCTTAAAGACAAATTTATTAATGTATTGATCATGGAGGTATATCATAAGCTAATAAAACATTTTTGAAGTCTACAACATTAATCTCTTTTAAAGATCAAGATTGTAGTTTACTCTTTTAAAATTGTTATAATGATGGTCGAGCGTGTGGTCAAGCTGATAGATAGTTGTTTTTGCTTAATAAAAAGTTTTGGTTTTGGGAATTGGGTATGTGGATGCGTTAAAAAAACTCAGGGAGAAGAATTTTGCTACCTTAGTGATTCTCTACAACTTGAGCAAGATTGTCTTTGATAGAAGAATATCTGGGCATAGAAAAAAAAATTGGTATAATGAGGATTGTCCTTTACATGACATCCCAAATTATACACACACACAGACACACACACATATATATATATATATATATATATATATATATATATATATATATGTATAAAAGTTTAAGTGAGAATTAGCGCCTATATCCCCACAGAGTTAGGGAGGACCCTTAACCTTTTCAAGAATTTACAGAAAGGATTGCATATTGCTCTACCAACGAGATCTTCACATCGGTCATAGGATTTGAATCCACGCTCTTGTGGTGTATAAGCTAAACCTTAACCAATTATATCCAACCTCATTGGCAAATTATCATATAAAATGTAGAAAGTAATTTGCAAAAGTGTAACAAACATTTTTCTTTTTCTGTCATAACTGACTTGTTTAAAACGTCTTAAATTATTATTCTTTGACTTTTGGAATAGTTTTTGCCTTTAGGTTAGAGCAACTCCAATGCATCCGTTCCACTATCCCTTGTTGCATTAAAAGAAGTGATAGGACGGTCCCTTCACTAAGCACACATTGGACAGAGTGGGAAGGGACCTGTCCTTTGAGCAAGGAATGTCCTTTTTGGGACTATGGATAAAGGAAGACCATTGATTACAAAAAAATATTTGAAAATGATTATTTTATTTATATTTTACTCTATAAATACTAATGTTGTCTTAACTTTTGTTCATATTTCATTTCTATTCTGTCCAATACCATTCTACTCCTTAATTTCACAAATTATACTTCTCCATTACACAAATTTTACTCAAATTTTTCATAAAACGCCCAAATCGTTTAATTTAAAGGCTTTTCTAAATTACTTGCAAAATTCCAACTGCCCTCAAAATTCAAATAATCAAAATTCACAATCTTCAAACCCTCAAATTCCAAATCCAAATACTAATTTTTAATTACCAAACTTCTTCCTAAATCCAAACATTCAACATTCTCAAGCTCAAGTTCCTTTAAATTTCAGTTCCTTTAAGTTTTCAAGTTCCTTTTTTCTTCTAAACAATCAAAATCCACAAACATTTCAAATTCTATTTCCTTCAGTTTCAATCTAGTGGCTGGAAATATAGGTGCACCGTCTTTCCCATTTCAAACCCAATTTGGCAATTCAAGATCAACATTTGCTAGTGTTGGGCTCTCATCTGACCCATTCCTCATACGCCTATAGAGATGGCTTTCACAATTTTCAAGTTACGATGGGCTAGATGCTATTGACCTCATTGATGAGGAAACTAAATGTGGCGGAAAAGATCAATGAGAAATGTGGTAATGGGAAGAGGACAAATTGCTAATAAATGCATGGTTGAATGTGTCGATGGATGTGGTTTGTATAGACCAACCAGGTAATGCATTTTGGAACTATTCCTGATTATTGTGAGGAAAGTAACACCGCTTGATCAAAAGAGGGGCAATTGCGATAAAGAAATGATGGCATATGATTAACAAACATGCTGAAAATTCGATGGTTCCCACGATCAAGCTTCTCGAAGAATAGGGAGTGGTTCAAACGATAATGATATAATGGAGTTAGCTCATAAACTCTTTAATTTGAAGCCAAAGAGGGAAGAAATGCTTGTGTGACATTGGAACGAGTTTCGAAAGGAATGGAGATCTCAATCAACCGAGGGTGGAGGTTCCAAGAGAACAAAGATAAGTGCTTCTAGAACATACTCATCTTCATCAAATTCAAAAACACCATATGTTGAGGAAGTTGGTGTAGAGTTCCACTGTAACGAGCTTCGAAGGGAGCAAATGGAGATCTCAATCAAGCGAGAGTGGAGGTTCCAAGAGAACAAAGATAAGTGCTTCTGGAACATACTCATCTTCATCAAATTCGGAAACACCATATGTTGAGGAAGTTGGTGTAGAGTCTCCAGTTTGTCCATTAGGCCCAAGGCATCCAAAAGGAAGGGTAAGGGGAAATCAAAAGCCGATGGAGGTGGGTGTGCTTTTGAAGAAGATTCTGCAACTACTAAGCAACTAGCTTTCTATGAAAATTATAAGACCATCGAGGAAAAAAAATTGATACAAAGGGAGAAGATGATAGCCATAAAGGAAATGTAAATAGAAATACAAATTTTGAATACAACACCTCTCTGATGAGTGAAGAGCAACAATCAATTCATGCTAAGATGATAGAGAAAATGAAGTCAAAGTAATTTTAATTTATGTGTTGATTGTGATTTTAATTTACTTTGGTTGTATTTTTAATTTAAATTTGACTGTATTTTTTTATTGTTCATTGTATTTTAAATTTATTCAATACTTCCATTATGCAATGTTTGTTGGTCATGTAATTTATGCTATAATATTAATTTTTAAAAATATGAAACTAGCCGTTAAGAAACAAACCTATAAATTTGGGCACCATTGTTTCACACTTGCCTACAACATCTTTCCTCCTCTTGCAATAAGAACTCCTAAATTTGATCTCCACTTATTATCCCCTCTTAAAACACTTTTTCATTCACGACCACCACTTAAATATTCATCACTACATATGGCTTGGAAACCATAATGAACCAAATAACATGTCTTGGGATGACATGCTTGATGAAATTGTATTTAGTGATTCAAAGGATTTGGTTGTCGAAACTATAATAAACCTAATATTTCAATTGCATGAGCAAGGCTCTTCCTCTAGATCTCGTAAGAGCATAGACAAAGACCGTGAAGCAGGACATGAATGCCTTTTTAGGGACTACTTTGCACCTAACCTACCCCTTGATATATTTCGATGAAAGTTTCGAATCGAAGGCATGTCTTCCTCTCATTGTGGAAGATGTATCAAGTATTGACCCATATTTCCAGCAAAGGTTCATTGCTATAGGGAAGAAAGGCTTATCCCCATTGCAAAATGCACAGCTCCCATGCGAATGTTGGCATATGGAGTATCAGCTGACACACAAACAAGAAGGTCAATGAAATGATGTGGAACTAGCATTTGGAGTGTTGCAAGCTCACTTTGCAATTATACCTGGTAAGCACGATTCTGGGATAAGGAGAAACTTGGGAGGATAATGAGAGCTTGCATCATATTACATAACATGATTGTAGAGGATGAAAGGTCACACGTACATATGCAAACTTTCCTAAGTTATCTTCTTAATTATGATGATATGCACAACAACATATCACAACCAGAAGCTAGGTGAGGAAACTTTTCCTTCATATAAGAGGTATATCCAAAACAATATCCAACTACGTGATAGACAAAGCCATCGACTTCAGGCAGACTTGGTGGAACATATTCTGGCAATTCCACAATGCCCGTTAAGTAATGTTTCAATTATGTATGTTTCAGTTATGTAATTTTTCAATTATGAATGTTTTCGATTGTGTATTGTTTTAATTATTCATATTTTAGTTATGTAATGTTTCAATTACATATGTTTCAGTTATGTAATTTTTCAATTATGAATGTTTTGGTTGTGTATTATTTTAATTATTCATATTTTAGATATGTAGTGTTTCAATCATGTATGTTTTAATTATATAATATTTTAATTATGTAGCACTTCTAAAAATAATTTAATGTTTTAATATATTAACTTTCAATTTAAAATTTTTTACTTTTAATTTAATTTAAAAAATAATAATAAAAAAATATTATTATTAAAAATATACATGACCAAAGTAAACCTTTTATTGGAGTAAAAAATCTCAAATTCAATCCCTTTCTTTACTTTTATAACACATTATATATGTGACAAGTGATATGACCAAAAAGTGGATCTATACCTAAAATCCAATATTGGACGTGCTTATATCCACACCACCGTTTTCAAACAGAGAAACCTTTGTTTAGAATGTCTTTAATTATCATCCTTTGACTTTTGGTATCAGAAAGTTTTTGCCTTTGTGGTTCATATCCACACCAGCGTTTCAATAAGAGAAATTCTCATGTACCACATGATATATTTCATATCAATCAAAGTACCATTTTAATTAGGATCTATTTTTTAATTTTTATTTTTGATTGAAGTGTTAATTTATTATTATAACAATACTATTTCAATACCAAACTTTCTCAAATATCCAAACACTTTATTTATAAAATATATGGATTACACAATTTATTTTTTCTCTTAACTTATTCTTTTTTATTATTCCTCTCATATTATCATAGGTGTCTATATTTATGTGGATATTAAAATAATTTTTTTATTATTAAATATAGAGTATATTCATGTAATACTCAATTTCTCCTTCCATCACCACTCGTTGACTTTTGGAAAAAGAAAGTTTCTGCCTTTGTGGGTTGTCTTCACCGTAAATGTGGTTGTACTAAACACCAAAATTAAAACCTAGAATCAATTTTGCGAACGGAACATGTGGATTCTCATTAATCGGGCTGACGGTAGGCTTTTTTCTCGTGTGAAAATGTTATTGGTACTCACCTTAGGTCAAATATAATGTTGATACTTCTATTATTATTGGATGTAATGTGGAGTGGGTTTTACAGGCTCTCAAATAATAAATCAAATGTGTCAATATCCGTGTCATAAATAGTGAAATATAAATAACACTACTCTTTCTTGTGAAGAAGAAAAATGGATGGTGCAAAGTCCGTAACTAGGAAAATATGGTCGGAAAGCATTTATCTTCAAATTATGTCTCTCTATTTTGTTGGTATTTTTTTGTCATATGAAAAATAAAATAAGTATATTTAATAAGGACTTTTTTAACTGATACTCTAAAGGCATCCACTAAGAATTTCATAAAATGTAAGTTTGTAAACTTTGCAATGGACCCCATATTTTAAAAATGTTAAAGACACATTTTTCAATATAAAATTTATCTTTTTGAAATCCTTAACCATTCACGAATTAGAAAACCCATTTAATAACTACTCAAAATTTTTAACCTTTTTTTATTGTTTATCGTGGCAATAAGTATTGAATTTATTTAACCAATGTTATTAGTTAAAGAATAAAAAATGGAAGTTTATGAGATCTGTTTAAAAACTTTGAAACTTATTTTTTTCTTAACAATTATCATTAGAACACTAATTAATAAAACCCAAAAGTATTTTATAAAGACTAAACACCACCCTTTTAATTCCTCATAAATATATTGAGGAACAAATTTATTCCTCTGAATTTAAAAAGGTAACAAATTGATCTTTTCATATATATTTATACAATTAAAAAATATCATATGAACCAGTACGGGGAATTAAAAAAGAGGGAATAAATTGATTTTTTTATAGATTTACAATTAAAAAATATCGGTATAACTTATACAGAGAGATCAAGCTATCTCTTTTGGAATTCAGAAAAATAATTTGAGGCTTTCAAATTTTGAATGATAAATTTATCTTTTAATATATTTTTAAAAGATCATTTTAAGCATTTAGTCTTTTTACAAAATCGGAAACAAAACATAATTTGAGGACTCCTATTTCCGTCCGCCAATAATAGGATAGCCTCAACGGGCGGAAAAAAGGGCAAAAAACAAAAATAAAATACAGTTAGGTGCCAAACTTTGATTTTTGTTACCTAGAATGTAGCGTAAAACTTTGACTGCTCATTGATTCGATTTCATGTTTTAACCAAATGGCATTTCATGCTACTCCTATCCGCACCACTAATTAATGGACACAGAAGAAAAACGAAACATGGGAGCAAATGAGTAATGAGCTGACCAGAATGAGACGTTAACTTCAGCGACAGCGAGGCTTATATTATGGCCTCCGTCACCGTCATAAACTACCACGTTTTACAAGAACCTTTCGTTTCGCTTCGGAAGAAGTTATGGAAGTGCATCTCTCCACCTGCAACTATTTATTGATTCCTGAGTCAATACGAAGGAATTTTCTTCTTAAGATTAAATATTCTTTTAAATTATAATATTTTAAAATTGACATAAGTGTTGTTCTTTAAAAAAAAAACTATATCAATATTTGATAATAATGATTTAAATTTTCAAATTTAATTATTTTATCATTAGTAACTTTTATTACGATTCATCCTTGCAATTTATGTGCATTGATACTTATCGATTTAGACTACTAGATTTTAAGATTTAATTTATTTATTTTAAATATATTTTAGTTTCAATATGAGCGAGATGGAAATTGTCTCCCTCACACCTAATGGGTTAAGGAAGACAAGCTTGGCACAAATGTGCCAACTAGGACGAATCATTATTCACTACACAAGTTATATTAATTATTATTTGACAAAAGAATAAAACTGTTGGAATTTGAAGTGTTAAGATTTAATTGACGCGAAACTTTTTTTTAAGACTATATACAGACGTTAATTTCAAAATTTTAGGATAAAAAAGTTATTTATTCCTTTTTATATTATACTAAATATTGAGATCTACATAAAAAAACAGATAGACCCATATTTAAATAATTAGATAGATGTATATGTTTTTCCTTAGGGTTTTTTACCCAAATAAAATAAAACAATTTATTAAATATGCAAATGAGCATTTGAAATGATTTTTTTGCGAATGAACCACTTGAAATTCGTTTGGTGATTCATAAACTCAAACAAAACCTATTATGCCATGGTTTCTAAGAGACCCCTATCAAAATAGATCTCGTTGTGTTTTGTGAGGTTCTACAAAACTAAGGCAAAATATGTTTCATTTGGTCCCCTAGGAAATCAAATATAGACAAACCTATATATATGGTTTCATGCAATGTGGTCCATCACTTCCTTTTCACTTCACTTTTTACTTCTTTTATTTTTTCTTAAGATAAGTTCTAAGTCCTAGAGTTATAATGATGCAAAATGATCTTTATCAACTTGATGCTAACACACATGTTGCTACACCATTGGATGTAAAGATATTTAAATTTAATTTAACTAGTAATTAATACTAAATCAGTTGTCTGATAGATAATTAATTTATTACTTTATGCACTTAGGGATTAGTATTAATTTTATTAATTTGTTTATTTGTATGCACTGGTAGTATGTTTAATTTTAGTCATATAATAACTAGCCATTGCAGTTAGGGTTTATTAATTAATATTTATTAGTAATTAATAATTTGTATCTTATTATTTAGGATTTTTTGCCTAATAATTGATAGTTTTTTTAATTATTTGTATTGATAATTAATTGGTAGAGTTTATTCTCGTACTTTGGTACTCAATATACATTAGTTACTTTATGTAGTTTTTTTTTTTACCAAGTATCATATTACTAATAATTAGTTTGGTGTTGACGATTTTCATTATATTCATACAGCCTGATCGATTCTTGTGACCTCAGCAAGCAAGTTGTGCACAACCTCATCCAAGGATGGAACATAATTACCGGGCAGGATTTTGGAGGCGGAGGATTGAGCCTGGCACCATGACTGTGCTCAATATAGTGCTTTTATAGAAAGATATCGGCTAGAGACGCACTTTCCACTTGTCATATGGAGAGTGCACGATCACCTCTCAGGACGTGGCCTTCCAGCTTGGGCTTTGTGTTGATAAACCACCAGTGATGGGGTGTAGAGGTGCATTTCAGAGGCACAAAGGACGCGATACATGGACTTATTGCGAGCTACTAGGCAATTGAGCATGGGTTAGGGTTATTTGTAAACCTCTCCTGGTTTGAGACTACATTTCCAGAGCGTGACGACGCATTGATTTAGTGGTGGAGCACCATAGATGGGCGTACATTATTAAGATGATTGGGTGATTTATTATGCCAAATAAGTCTAGCTCTCAGGTCCACCTCAAATGACTGCCACTGTTGGAGGACTTTGGCTATTGTGGGACACGAGTTAGGGTTCTACTATGTGGCAACACTTTATCTTTTTAGTGTCAGGGGACTAGCTATTGAGCGATCGATATCATAGGATGTGGTGCAGTGTTATTGTCATGGGCTTACTATAGGATCTAGCATTCCGCTAAGTAAGGTTTGGTTGTACGTTTCCACTTGCTAGTGTAAGATGCTTCAAATGATGACAAATTCCCATATGC
>JAMLFY010000015.1:10460327-10499221 GCA_030441495.1 Dalbergia oliveri | reverse complement strand
ATAATTAGAAAGTTCAAAAAATTTGTTGAAAAATTAAATACTACGTGCAAAGATTATCTATATTGTCAGCTAAATAAGAGATGAATAAAATAGTGACAATAATTAGTAGTGCAAAATTTAAATCATAATTTTATATAGAGATGAACCTTCAATGATAATTTAATTTAAAGTCAATACTATATGAAAATTAAATCTGATAATAATTACAATGATTGACAAAATTAGGTCAAATTTAAGTGTAGTTGATAATATATATATAAAAAATAAGATATGATAAAATAATGAGCAAATCATATTTTATTTATCTTTAAAATTATTAAAAATATATACATATGATAAATTAGTGTAATAATATATATATTTAAAATTTTCATTTTATAGTTAATATGATAATTATTATTGAAAATAATAGAGATAAGCATTTAATAATTAAAATAAAAATGTATATTTTTTTTCAAAACTTATGTTTTGAATTTAATTTATATCTATAGATTTAAATGGTTACTAAATTATATTCTTAAAAAAATAACATGTGATATTGTCTAAAACAAGTTATTTAATAACACATTATATTCTATAAATAAATACCATAGGACAAAAAAATGGCACATGATATGTTAGTCGATTCAGTAACATATCTCACAGTTTTTGTATTTAAATTAATTTTTCTGATGAATTTGTATCACTATTAAAATCTTAAAATTTTCTTTTGTGATGATTGGATTTTGATAGTATATTTCGTAAAACAAAAGTTTTTATTTAAAATTGAAGTAATTAATAAAGAGTTTAATTTTTATGCATCTAGGATAAAATTTTTTAGACTCAATCCAATTATATATTGCCAGGAAAATAGTTAAGTTTCATAGCCACTGATAATAAAAAGGTTTATACCTGTCATGCATAAATTAAAAAGTTTAATTTTGATACACCAAAGAATGTAAAATATTTTTACATAATCATATAATCACATCTTGCCACATAAACTCACTTGACTATTTTAAAAGTCATATATATGGATTTACAAAAATATAATACTTTCCTATGCCATTTTTAGGATAAGATAATTTTTTTAATCTACTACTACTAATATTCAAAATTCATTTCAAGGTGTCATTCATAGAGTCATTTAAGTCTCATCTTTTCTCAATATTTCTATTTAAAGTAAATTTTTGAATTTAAATTACATTCTAATTACTAATTGCTTTTCCTAATTATATATTAATATCTTTTCTATTAACCTAATATAAATATTCTATTGGATATTATATTACTTATTAGTTTCATATTTTTTAAGCATTTAAAATATTTCAAATCTTTTCAGAAATATGGATTCAAAAGAGAAAAGTATTGCATAAAAAAGTGAGATTTTATAGTTTTCAATGCATTTGTCCTATTCAAAGTTTAGAAACTTACCTTTTATTGGCTCTCAACCACTGCTTTTTGAGCACGGTAAGAAAATGCCAAAAATTATTTCAAATTGAGGTTTTAAAACTACTTTTAAAATGAGATGCTCTCAAATGAGGAAATTTGTAAAATATAAAAGTGAGGGTTAAACACCCTTTGTATTAACTATAAAATGATATTTTAAATAATATTATTACATTAATTTACTACATATGTGATTGTATTTTGATAATTTTAAATATATATTATTAACTACACTTAAATTTGACCTAATTTTGTCAATTATTGCAATTATTATAAAATTTAATCTTCATATAGTATTGACTTTAAATTAAATCATCATTGAAGGTTCATTGCTATATAAAATTATGATTTGAATTTTGTACTACTAATTATTGACTTACTACAATAATAAACTACTGGTTATGTTACCTCAAATATCAAATTCTAATCTTTAAATTTAATGTAGGTGTTTCAAATTCTTTTATGAAATCATTATCATTTTAATAAAATTAACATCTTTAAATTAAATTAATATCTTATTTAATGTAACAAATAATTACATAAATATGTTTTAACATTCGTTATACTAAAACTAATAACAAAATTTACATATGAAGCACAACAATTAACATTAATTAAAAAGACTACAAGCAAAGGATTATGGCATGAGATTTAATGCGATCAATTACAAACTCAATAGTTTGTGTTCAGCATGAATAATAACATACGGAAGAAAGAACATTACATAATTTATATGCAGAAAAAACTAGGACTAGAAATACTAAATTTAATAAATTATTATGGATTTTATATTAAATTTATTAATTTAGCAAGAAAAATTTATATATTTTTTAATTCAATAGTTATTATCAATTAAAATAATTTTTTAAAAAATATAGATAATAAAATCTACAAAATTTAAATTATCATTAATTATTTGTTAATTATACATCACTCAAAATATACATAATATAGTATTAATTTTAGAAAGTAATCACATTTACTTTTGATAAAATATACTAATTTAATAGTTTTATTAATTAATTGATCTGTGCAAATTACAAGTACTACACTAATTGATATCAAATTAAAAATGATAAAACTAAAAATGTTGTTTACTCTAAATTATTTAACAATTAAATTATTTTTTAAATAATTATATATTAAATTTTCTATAAAATATATTTACTTAAATTATTATTTTTTTCAATGATGGACAACAAACTAATTTTATTATCAATCTTATTTATCAAATAAGTCAAATAACTAGTTTTAATAATGTTTTAAGGTTATAATTATTATAATATATATTGTAAATTTTAACTAAAGTCTGTTAAAAATATTTTAAATTATTTTTTGAAAATTCTCTATTAAGCGAGTTTTTGTTTCTGAATTTTTTAATAATCTTTTAAAAAACTCGCCTTTGGCGAGATTTGTTTTAAAATTTAGAAACTCACCTTTGGTAAGATTTTCATTGGAAAAAGGTTTTTTTTTTCATTTTTTAATACTTTGCCAATAGCAAGATTTTAAAAAGCCATATGAATGTAAATTTTTCACAAATATCATACTGGTGTATATTTTACATTCAATTGCCATATACAAAAATTTGTACTTGAATTTAAGTGTTATTTTGATGAAGAAAAATAATCATAAGACCTTTGTGTTTTAGCTAACTATATTTCTTGACAAATATAAATATAGCATTGATTATACTGTGTAACAAAATTACCTTCAGTTATATCACACATCAAAATGAAAAAACATATATATATATATATATATATATATATATATATGAGATGACTCCAATGAGAGATAAGTTATTACGAGAGTAAAACGAAAATCTAAGTCATATAATTATATATTGTATATTCATTGTGAACTCCTATCTTTTGTATATAAAATATTTAAAAATAAAAAAAATCCTTTTCTTTTTCATTAGTTTTTTTTTTATAAATTAACATCAATCAAATCTTTTTAATTCAGTTAGTTTTTTCATTTATTTTTTAATTAGTATTAGTTAGAATCTCAATCAAATTATTTTAAAATTTAAATCCCAACTAAATCTCAATCAAATCATCTTTTCAATTTCAATCCCAATCAATTTGTTTTACAATCAGTTACACAAAAATCTTATAAATAGACAGTCCATCATGCGCACAGTAACGGAGAGAGTGAGATGGAAAACAAAGAAGCAGAAACAGCCACCGGTACACTGGACTCACCATTCTCCCGTTGCCTCCACTATCACCATCATAGCCACCCTTGAAAGAAGCAAATTTTAGCTTTCACAAAGAAACAAATCACAGCCTTTCACCATCATTATCATCACAACCCTCTCATCAACCATAAGCCATCATCATCAATAAACCCCATTACCATCATCATCATCAAATTCTCATCTTAATCATTTTCCTCGCAACCACAATCACCATCAATCTTGCACAGCCTTCATCAGCGTCTAAGTCCAGTAGCCAGCCACCGGAGAAACCCACGCCAGCCACCTGAACCAAGTATCATAGCCAATCGCGAACCCAGTAGCAAAACCAGCCACATTTGTAGCGCCGGGACCTCATGAAACTCGTGCCTCAGTTCCAGCACCGCTGGAACGTCCGCGAAACTCGCGCCCCGGCGTCCTTGTCCGTGTTGTCTGCCGTGCCTTGGTAATTGAGGAGCATTGCCGCGTCAGCCTCGCATTCCGCTGCCATCCGCGCAGGGTCCCTGTGCCGCCATTGCCTCATAGTCCCTTTTTTTTTTTTTTTTATATATATTACGGGGCAAAATCCCAGAAGAACAGGAAAATTAAGAGCCCACTACACGGGCAAAACTAACACCACAAATGTCCGAGTGCACCGCTAAGGAAAGAAAGCTAGGAACATTGGACAACACATGGAATCCTAAATTAAGACCGTGAGCATGATTTGCCAGCATATCAGTGCAAGAGTTCGCCTCCTTGTAAGTATGGGAAAATCGAACGGAAGTCAAGGCCCGAGTCAGAGCAAAAATTCGCCGGACCAGAGGGGTGCAAGGATGCCGGTCAGGAACACCATTGTTCAACATAGTAACAACAATCAAGGAGTCCAGCTCCAGGAGGATGTGGGAGTATCATTCCCTCTTGGCCATAGATAAACCAAGATAAGCTCCCCATAACTCAGCAAAAGTGATGGAACAAAACCTAATATTGGCACTAAAGCCAGTAAGAAACCTGCCAAATGAGTCCCGGAGAAGGCCCTACAAGAGGTTTCCCCAGACGTAGGGAGCACAGAACCATCAGTGTTGATTTTCAACCAACCAGCAGGAGGAGGCGACCAAGTCATGTTGACAATCTTGAATTCTCGGATGCTTTTAGATAAACCCAACTGCAGGGCCTGCACATAACAAATATAAAGATCGCATGACAAGGGCCGGCACGACAATGATATTAGCTCCAAAATGAATTGGTTCCTAGCCCCCCAAAGAACGTTACAGGTAGAAACAAATAAAGGGGCCAATTCAGGCCTTCAGGAGAACGAGATCCATCATCTAAATTCTTGAGACCCAGTGAAGAAGATCAGCCGAGAAAAAAAATGATGATGCGACCTATTTACGATGCTCTTCCAAACTTCAGCCGCCACACCACAGTCGCGGAGAGCATGGAGCACCGATTCTTCATTGGCACTACATCGGGGACAAGCACGGACTCCGCCAAGTTGCGCTTCCATCTTCTAAGGTTTGTGAGAAGAGCTCCATGCAAGACTAGCCAGAGGAAAGCTCGAAGTCGAGGCGGGACATCCAACTTCCAGATGCGGCTCTAGATCCTGTCAATAAGGGAACCAGAAGCCAAATTAGTGACTTCATAAGCTGATTTAACGGAAAACTTACCTGTTTGGGTAGGATGCCAAGCCACCACATCAGTCCCTAAATCAGAGTTCAGGGTGCAGACAGTGAGCAGAACATCCAGAAAGTCCTGAGGAAGACAAGTTGGAGGCGGCCCCAATCCCAAGCACCATCATTGCCTACGAATTCCTTAACTGGCAGAGCGAGCTTCCTGTCATCTAAATTTGTAAGCGCAAAGTCACTGAAGGCATGAATCCCCGGGATCCTGTGATCCTTCCAGAATTTAGTAGCGGTGCCATCTCCTACCCGCCATATAATATTATTCTGAATATTCCAGTTTGCCAAGATACCTTTCCACACATTAGAAGAACTAGCACGTTGCCGGACCACAGGAATAATAGCATTAGAACATTTGAACTTCCCACATATCACTTCCACCTAGAGAGCATCCCTGCGTTCAATCAAGCCCCAAGCTAACTTCATTAAAAAAGCATTATTCATATCTCTAGCCTTTTGGAATCCCAGTCCACCAATTTGCTTAGGAGTGCAAATCTTATCCCAACTAATAAGGGGAATTTTCCTGCCATCGCATATCCGCCCCAAATAAAATCCCTGCAAATGCAATCAATGCGATTACACGCACTAATTGGGAGCTTGACAGTCTGCATGATATAACTCGGGATGGTAGAGAGATAGCCTGCGCAAGAGTAATGCGCCCAGCTAAAGAAGGGTATCGATTTCCAGCCATTAAGCTTACAAGACATACGATAAAAAATATACTGGAACTCTACATTTTTACATCTATTATGCAGAAGGGGAACACCAAGATATTTTCCTAGATTGTTAGACGTCTGAAAACCAAGAGTCTGACTAATCTCCCTTCTTCTAACATGGTTGATATTATTAGAGAAAAAACACAAGATTTCTCAGCACTTACCCTTTGGCCAGAGCTAGTACAGAAGATATGTAAAATGCTTTTAATGACCATGGCTTGCTCCATACTAGCTTCAGCAAACAGAACCAAATCATCCACAAAGAAAAGGTGAGACAGCTTAGGCCCAGGCTGCGAAATCTGAATGGGTTGCCAAATGTTAGAAGCAACTGCTTGAGAAATCATATGGCCAAGCCGCTCAATGCACAAGAAAAAAAATATAAGGAGAAATAGGATCTCCTTGCCTAATACCATGGAAGGGGAGAAGGAACTGCTAGGCGAACCATTCCAGACGAGCTGCACAGAAGGAAAGGAGATACAGTGCCAGATAAGATTAATCATATCCATTGGAAAGCCCACATAAAAAAGGGTATCCCTAATAAACTCCCAACTCAACCTGTCATAAGCTTTTTCTAGGTCAATCTTAAGAGCCATAAAACCAGTATTACCTTTTTTAGAATGCATAGCATGAACAACCTCTTGCACAATAAGGATGTTATCTGCACTAAGATGACCAAGAATAAAACTACACTGAGTAGGACCAATTACCTTGTTCATAATTTCTCCAAGACGAAGGGAAACAATTTTTGTAATGATCTTATAGGTTACATTACACAGGCTGATGGGACGAAATTGAGAGCAATTAACAGGTGTGCCACTTTTGGAATAAGAGCAATGAAAGTTTGATTAACCAAGCCAATCTTTTGGGGCTCATTGAAAACATCTTTTATCCACTTATTAACCCGATGGCCCAACCCACGCCCAATTATTTTGGTAGAATAAAGCAGGGAGCCCATCGGGACCAGGCATCTTCCACCCTCCTATAGAAGAGGGCAATATGAATCTCATCATTAGTGACACACCTATTCAAAGACGTCTTCTCCTTAGTAGTAAGATTAGAGAACAAACTTGTGAGAAAGAGAGCTTCATACTTAGAGTCCTTTTATAGAGCTTGGAGAGAAAGCAATCCCCATCTGCTTAAGATCCTGAGGATCAACAACCCATTGGCTTTTCTCATCCTGAAGGGCCATAATTCTATTACGTCGTTTTCGATTAGAGGCCACTCCATGAAAATAAGAAGTATTTCTATCCCCATGTTGCAACCATTTACATTGAGACATTTGACGCCAATAAGTCTCCTCCTGAATGAGGACTTCATTATATTCTTTCCACAGCTGTTTCTGCAAATCTTCAAGGAAAGTGTTTGTCTGAAAGGAAAGCTTATGCGAGATA
Organism: Dalbergia oliveri; assembly: GCA_030441495.1. Taxonomy (NCBI): domain Eukaryota; kingdom Viridiplantae; phylum Streptophyta; class Magnoliopsida; order Fabales; family Fabaceae; genus Dalbergia; species Dalbergia oliveri. The sequence continues at coordinate 10,491,834 of JAMLFY010000015.1, read as the reverse complement.
CCATCTAATCGAAGAAGAAGCTTGACCTTCCTTCCTCTAAGATGACCAAGATCTCTTTATTCCACACCTTAATTTGGGTAGTAAAATTGTCAATATTCTAGAGAAGACCTCATTCTTTCCCAAACCTCCCCTAGAGAAAGTTTAAAGTTCTCATGAAGCTGCCACGGAGCCATGAATCGGAAGATACCAGTAGAGTTATTGGAGAAGGTAGAGTTCAAGTGGAGACATATAGGAATATGGTCTGACTTGAGACGAGGGAGATGGCAGACAAAACCATGAAGGAATCGATCACACCAAGAAGAGTTAGCCAAATAATGGTCCAATCTTCTACGTATGGTGCGCTTTTGCCAAGAAAAAGGTTGCCCAGAAAAACCAAGGTCAGTTATGCCAATATTAAACATGCATTCAACAAAACGATTTGGAGTCACACAACATGGCAAACATGCCCCCCGTATCGTTGTGGGACATAATGGAGTTAAAATCACCTCTAATACACCAAGGGCCAGCAACATCTTTAGCCAAGGCTTCCAAGTTATCCCACAGATTTTTATGATAGCAAGAGTAAGGGCTACCATATATGGTAGTGAGAAACCAAGGAACTTCATTCCCAAAGGAAACCTTCATATAAATCATCTGATTATTGGAGAAGACAGGGTCTACCTTCCAAGAATTATTATGCCACATAGCCAGATATCACCAGAAAACCAAACACCATCTTGAATATAAAAACCATCAAAACCAAATCTCTTGGTAACCTTCCTAGCCTTATCACTAGATATATGGGTTTCCATCAGAACAAAAAATGAGAATGATATTTCATTGAGAGATCCTTAAGCCAAAGGCTAAACCCCTTGCTAGAGTTACCTCTACAGTTCTAAAAAATGACATTCTTCATAACAAGTCATTAAACTTGGTTTCGGGCCTGGACGCCCCCTTGCTCTGCCTCCATATCTCCCTCCAGTTTTGAGCTAACATCATCTTCTACATACCCTTCCTCATCTATTTGTTGCACTCCATCACCCGAATCTAGTGGATTTTTAGAGGACTCACTCGAAGGGGTTACTCCTTTCATCTTACAATTGAATGCCCGGGTCTCCTCAGAGGGGCCAATCACACTAGTGCATTTCTCCATGACCATCTCATGAGCGTGGTGGTTGAAAAACCCATCCCCACGACTGGCCAGTTTAAAGCATGCTAGTATTCTTTATGTTTTTCATCAATGGCTACCGATTTACTTTGCAACAAAGGGGCCTTAATCACAGAGGCAACCATAGAGAGAGAACCACCTGGAGCAACACTGCTTTTGCCTTTGGATTTTGTAGCATGGAATGCTGCCTTATTTGGGCCGTTGGCTGGGATTGGAATTTGTTTTGCCTGGACATGACTTTCTTTTTATCCTTATGGGCCGGAATAGCTGATTTCTGGGCTTGTTTAGAAGCTGTTGGCCCAACCTTCACAGCCTTTGTTGTTGAGTGCTGCTCTTTCACGCCTTCACTCATGGTGGGATCCGCTTCATAGTTAGTAAGCAAATCAAAGCGAGATTTACTCGACTCGCTTCCATCAGATCCTTGTAGATACGTTGCCTATCAAAACGTCGACGTTGAGGTTTCTTCACTAACATCCAAGGGCCAAACAGATTTGCCGCCTCGTCCATTTGGTTAGGTAGCATAATATTAGCTTCTGGTTATGTAAGGGCATGGTCTTGATTATCCATCCCATGCTCCTGGCCCGTAAAATCCTCGCTGTGGTTCTGATTTTCCAAATCAGTGGGGATAACTCCTTCACCTTGCACGCAAGGATGCGCTTTCGTGGACATCTGCGCTACCGCTTTCTCAATGTAGTGATCAATCCTGTGGCCATATCTTCCGCAACCAAAACACACTAAGTGAAGTCCTTTGTACTCCACTCATAAGTCAAGTCCGAGAACGGCGAGGTTTGGAACAAGCGGGCTGTGAAGGTCAACTTCCATACATAACCATGCAAACATGCCTCTAGACTGGATCGATGTTAGCGTATCAACCTTTAGCATGGTCCCAATCAAAGAGCCTGTTCTCCATAGAAAATGGGGGTTAGATAACTCCACAGGGAGATCTAGGATTCTCACCCACACTGCCATCTTTTGAACCGCTGTCCATTTAGGTTGAAACAAAAGCCTTCATCGTTGAACCTAGAGGTAGTGGTCTGCAATCATCTAGGGACCCTCAAAAAGAGCATGTTTTTAATCCCCTTCATCAGAAAAATGAACAAATGAAAAAGTTCTCATTCAAATCCACTACTCAGATATCACCCCTATTCGCCCACGATTTTTGTAGCCATCGATCCATAGCCTTAAGTCCAAGGTTTTTACCCAGAAGCTTCACTATCAGAGTAAATTTCCAGGGTGCGCACCATTCACTAAGTTCCTCCAGTGAAATAGGGACCACCGGTTTTGGGTTGAAGGGCTTAGAAATTCGGGCCATTGTCCAGAATCTTTTCGTCAAAGGATTAGTCCTCCAAAATAGTTTGGGTGACTTCCTCGGGCTTGAGATCATCAAGACCCTTGTCCTTGAGTAGCGAGTTCCTGATAGGACGCCTTTGCACCCATAGCAGTATCACCAAAACTAGGGGTTGAGAGCTTTCAACAACCATCTCAATATCTTGCCCTTACTTGTCCGGTCTCCTGATCTTTTTAACACTCCGATCAATTAGATCTTCCTCCTCCATCGAACATTTGTTACCACCAACATCCATCGAGAGAGCCGTTGCACTATTACGCTCTCCTTGTATTCTTATCTATCTCATAGTCCCTGTTTTTATTTGCTTGCACTTTACACCAATTTGTTAGTGATCTAGGTTTGGTTTTCATTTTATTTATTTATTTTTATATTTGTTATTCTTCCTTTGGTTAAATCTCATTTTTTTTACTCATATTAGGTTTGTTTGGGTTAGTCTCTTGGGCCTTGTACGAATTGGATTTTTGGGCTAGCTTTATTCTTTTTAATTTGGGTTAAGTTTATTTTTTTTTAAGTCTTGGGTTTTTTTTTGGTTTGAGTTAAAAGAATAAAAAATAATTTTATCCGTGCAATAGTCTCTTCAGTTCATGATAGAGAAGCCTTCCTTCTTCATGTATTGTTGAATTAAGAGTTTATCGAGGTTAGGACTAACTTGAATTCTGTGCAAAAAATGGACTTCTCTTTCAAATAATTTGTCAATCAAAATTCTTTTCACAAATAAAATCAATCAACACATTTTTACTTTTGTTTCTTAATTAAAATCCGTTAACATACACTTATTTTCTACAAGAACGTGGCTTTGAGTTGCTCATTGCACCATAGGATACGTCCGGGCCACAACTATCAAGCCAAAATTAATTTTTTTTTAAATTTTATTTAATTTTCATTTTTGTACATAATTTTGACTTTTAAAGGGAAAATAAATATTATTAAAGTTATAAATTAATTTTCATAATGACTCTAAGGTAATCGTATTTATACGGATGTATTAGGGGTGTAGTGGGATTAAATTTTCAACCTTTGTAACTCAAATCTTTTTCAAAGGATTAGTTTTGCTAAATCAAAAGGTTTGCCAATTTTTACTAGAATTAAAATTGGTGGTGACTTCGTTTTTTAAATTAGTTGTCATTTTTGTTATGGCACTCTTCAAGGATGTTGTAACAGTCATGATTGAAAGTTATTATTTATGCTAATTAATAATTACATGATTATTTAAAAATATCACATGATTTTACGTTTTAATCTTGATCATTTATATAAGATCCAACGACCAACATTTGCTTCCCTCACTCACAATAGAATACCTATTGACGTGAGTTGTTCCATATATGTGTCTGTTCAACAACAACAACAACAACAACAACAACAACAACAATAATAATAATAATAATAATAGTACTACAATTAGGAATCCATTCTTGGAAATTTTTTTCACATGGCGAATTCTCCTTCATTGAAAATTTTGTAGATAATTATTTTTATTTTTTGAAAATTCTAAAATCATATGAATTTATTGTAATATTATTTGAAATCCTTTTATTATGGTACTATAATTAATAAATCAAATCAAATCATCAAAATAATAATTAATTATAATTAGATAAATCATCAAAAGATACAATATTATTTTCCTACAATTGATTTGGCGTATATTAGTTTTTTGTGTCACTATATATGATTATTTGTGCGATGCATCCAATTGGTATCCCCATTTTCTTTCAATTTATTATTGCAATCACGGGCTCAAATTCATTATGATATGGTGATTTTCGTTTTCATTGTATCTTAATTATTAATTGTATTCTTGTATTGTATAATAATTGTTCTATATTTTGTAATTTTATAAATTAGCATGACATTTTCTTCTAAATCATCTACTAGATTGAAGCATTGTTGATTGCTCTATATGTTAGTATACTCAAATCTATGTAAGAATGATTCATCTATTCCGCTTTTTATTTATTTATGTATTATATTCTCTCGATCATATTATCCATTTTTCTCATTTGGTGATAAAGTTATTATTAGTATTTGAGTAATATGAGTTTCTTATTCATAATTTATTAGAAATTGCCAAATTACCCCTTGGGATAGGCACCTCATAGGCCGGGGAGCATAATCCTCGTCCCCGTCTTAACTCACTCAGGAGAGTTTTAGAACTATCCTCGTCCCTATGGGGGAAAAATTCCCCACCTTAGGGATCTGAATCCAGGGATCCATGTGTGCAAGTCCCTACCGCCACCCTAGTTATGATATGTCACATATGACCTGGCTATGATACATGATTAAATAACATCGTTTTGTGTTGTCTAACCTAGCATTTAACAAAGACAAACTAATTGCAAAGACTAAAACTAAGTAGTTTTGGAACTGTTTGGATTAGAATCTAACATTTTTTTCAAGGACCAAAATTAAAACTCAGTTATTTTTCTACGACCAAAGATATTTAGACCTATATTTTATATATCTTGATCGGTTGGACCTTCTGAACTAGTGATTATGCATTCAATATCCAATCCATTTTCTTAGCATTGAAAAAAACCAATAAATAATTAGCTTGTTTACGATGGCAAACTAATACTGCTGCCAACTTGCCATTATTTAACCAAATTGAACTTGCCATTATTGAACCAAATTGGTCCATTACAGCTCAAGCCCAAGCAAAAGGTAAACAGTAACAAGAGGGCCCCAAAAAATGGCCGAACGATATAGAGACAAAATCGCATAGAATTTTTTTCTCTGCTAAAATCACATAGAATTTGACAAAAAGAAAAATAATAAAAAAATCGGACCAAATATCACAAAGAAAATAACAATTTAATAAAAAAATTGCATGGAAAATAATAATAATAATATAACAACAAACAACCAACAAACTTAACCATGAGGCTTAATATTGTTGGCTATTCCTTTAAGCATTTAGTCAGAAATTTCATTTCTAGCTGTGTATATGGATAGGTCTTGTAGTCAAAAGCAATACCTATATATGTGAGTTCTAGGCCTTAAGGAAATTAATCACCATTTTTTATGGTGGATACTTTTTTAAGGTGAATACTCTAGATTCATCTTAAAAAAAAGGGGCTAATAAACTCACCATCCCATATTCCCATGTGTCAAGGAACAAAGAATATACAAAATGTATTTTGACCTCCTACTTTGCTTTGAAAGAAATATTTATTTTTATCATAACTTTGTACTGTTATTCAAGTGTATTCCCTTTTATAAGACTTTTAAGATAGTATGGAATTAATTACATTAAATACTTTTCTTATATGAGAGTACAAGGTTCTTTTCAATAGATATCACAAGCCTCAACCCACAAAAAGAAGTGCAAAGTTCAGAAAAATCTGTAATATAAAGAGGATCGAAAGGAAAATATCCAAAACATATGGATAAACTAGAAATTTTTTCATATGAAATTTGTATGTTTTTTTAAACTAATGGGATATCAAAATTAAACTAGAAAAGAATCCATATTATAATGCAGTATAAATGAATATTGAAGTATTTATATTAACATAATAAATATATATATATATATATATATATATATTTATTTATACTAGAGAAATATTATATATATTTGATATTTGATTTGTGATGAATTAAGATCACATTGTATATTTATATATAGAAGTATAACAATTTTTTGCAATAATGTTACATCCCTCTTCTTTTTCCTATTTTATTTTTTTGGAGTAATTTAGGTTTATAACTTTTGTTTACAGCAACATTACGCTATATGTTTAAATATATAAGAAGATAAAATAGGAGAAGTGGGTCAACACAATTAAAATATTGAAAAAGTAAAGAAAAAATAATGGTGGTGTAAATTTTTTGTTATATATTGTTAAACATGAAATTTTTTTCACTTTTTTTTATCTTCTTGTGTTAATCACACATAGGTGTAACATGATTGTGCAACAATTATTTTTCAAAAAAAAAAAATGAGAGACTAATTTCTAGGAAGCTAAGAATAGCTCCAACAGAAGCATTTCCTTATCCCAGTTCCTCACTGCCAGGGACAAGTTGTGAACAACATTGGAGTACCAAGCTTGGATGATGAGAAAGAGTATGGAGAGACACTTAGTTGAGACTATCCCAACTTAGAATTTGAGTTGAAATTGTACAATTTTTATTGTTTGTAAAACAGTTAGATTTTAAAAAAATATTATTTTATTTCATATTTCATTCTATAAATATCAATCCTTTTCAACTTCATTTTTAACATCTCTTCCTAATCCTTCCCAACATTATTTTTCACATCTCTTCTTAATCATTTCTAACACTTTCTAATTTTTTAGTTTCACAATTTACTCTTTTATCTCACAAACAATGGATCCAAATCAATTTAATTTGAATCATTTTCTCAATTACATGCAAAATTCCAACCTCCCTCAAAATTCAAATATCCAAGATTTATAGGATTTGAATTCTCAAAATCTAAATACGAATTTTAATTTTCAAATGCAAAACTTTTTTCCAAATCAAAATCTCTCATACCTTCAAATTTCTTATTTTCAAGTCCCTTCTAATTTTCAAATTCCTTCAAAGTTTCAAGTTCCTTTTTTCCCAAATAGGCAAAATTCATTAACATTTTAATTTCCATTTTCATTACCATTTCAAGCCCAAGTGGTAGGATTAGGATCAGGATCATTGGTATTGGTTATCTGATCCATCTCCTCAAACACCTAAAAATTTGATTCCAAGTTCACAACTTTCACAATTTTCTAACTATGATGGGCTAAATGCTATCAACCTTACGATGAGCAATTTGAAGATCGTGTGCAAGAAAATAGTTAATAGTGATAGGAAGAGGATGAGCTACTAATAAGTGCATGGATAAATTTGTCAATGAATCCTTTGGGATTGACTAAAAGGGTGATGCATTTTGGAACAGAATACATGTAGATTGTGAGGAAAACAACCATGGCTTGATCAAAAGAGGGGTTGGTGTAATGAAGAAGCGATGGCATAGGATCAACACATGGGCTCAACAATTCGGTGGTTGTCACGATCAAGCATCTCAAAAAATAGGAAGTGGTTCAAATAGTGACGATATTATAGAGTTGGCTCATGAACTTTATTTTACAAGGTATGAAAGAAATACACTTTTCACATACACTAGAATAAGCTTAAAAAGGAACAAAATGGAGAACTTAATCAATTCCAAGTGGAGATAAGAGAACAAAGATAAGTAGTTGTGGAGCGTACTCATCTTGTCCAATCCAGAAACACCAATAAGTGAAGATATTGGTGTGGAGTCTCAAGTCGTCCTCAAGGCACCAAATCACCAAAATGAAAAAGTATGGGAAAATAGAAAGTGCCTACTGATTATGATGAAGACATTAGCACACTTAGATCTATTACAGCTAACAGCTAGCTATGTGGGAGGATATTAAGAAAGTCAAGAAATGGAGTTAGCGGACAAGGAAAAAGCTAGCACATTCAAGGAAAAGATGATGATGGTGAAGGAAAATGATCTAAAGGAAATGGAAAAACAAAGGATGATGAAGAAAAAGAGCTAGATGTGAAGGAAAGGGAAACACATATGCAAATACTCTATGCAGACACCTTAATATGATTGAAAAGTAGCAACCTTTCCGTGCTAAGCCTGTGGAAAAAATTATGGCAAAATATTTTTAATTTGAGTGTCAATTATATTGGTCGAGCATATCTAGGAAAGTGACAATGTCTTTTAAGTGTAATGATTTTAATTAAGTTCATAACTTTTTTTTATTAAATATATAACATTTCAATTTTGCATTTTTAGTTTTGTAATATGTCTATTATGAAAAACTAGCTGCAAAACTAACCAGTAAATCTAGCCATTATAAAACTTGACGTTGCAAAAGTAGCTATTACAAAAGTAGCCGTTGGGAAAGTAGCTAGTACAAAAATGAACGTTGTCAAAGAAGCTATTGCAAAAGTAGCCATTGCAAAACTAACCATTGTGGGAAACAACTTGTAAACATGGAGCACCACTCATCGATTTAGCATATTTACTCTATTTGTTAAAAACCTTAAATCTCATTCGCATCCAATAACTACTCTCAAACTCCTTTTCACCGATAACCACTACTAAAATTTCATTATTAAAAATGGCCAGGAACTCTAGTCAACCTAAAAACATGTTTTTTGATGATTTGTTTGACGATGTTTTGTTTGTGATTTAGATCAACCTGATAATATGTCTTTGGATGAATGGATTGATGATTTTATACTCGATAATTGACATGAGCACCAACTTGAACAACTAATTCTAGAAAAGTATGGGCAAAGCTCTTTTTCTAGATCTAGTCGTAGGACCCTAGATAAAGACCGTGAAGCAAGACGCAAATGTCTTTTCAATGACTATTTTTCACCTAATCCGTGTACCCTTCCGAGACATTTCGGCAAAGGTTCTAGATGGGAAGGCATGTCTTCCTTCACATAGTGGAAGCCTTCTCAAATGTTGATCCATATTTCTAGTAACGGGTTTATGCAATAGGCAAGAAAGATTTATCTCTATTACAAAAATGCACAGCTACTATGCATATGTTGGCTTATGAAGTATCATCTAATGTTGTTGATGATTATGTGTGGATAGGCGAAGCATTGCAATTGAGTGCTTAGAGAAGTTCATTGAAGATGTAATATTGGTATTCGAGTCTGAATACTTGCAAAAATCGAACTCAAATGATGTACAATGTCTACTACAAATGGCAGAAGACCATGGCTTTCCAGGCATGATGGGCGGCATCGATTGCATGCATTGGCAATGGAAAAACTGCCCTAAAGTATGGAAAAAGGTTGTACATGAGTGGTTATCGAGGGTTGTAACTATAGTATTTAAAATTATGGCTTCACCTGACCTTTGGATATGGCATACATTTTTTGGAGTTTTCGGTTCGAATAACGATATTAATGTGTTAGACCATTTACCAGTGTTTGATGAAGTTTTAGATGGTCGACCGCCTTAGGTAAATTATATTGTGAATGGTAATAACTATACCATAGGATACTATTTAACAGATGTTATCTATCCTGAATGGGCAACATTTGTAAAAACAACATCCCGACCACAAGGAGACAAGCAAAAGTTGTTTGCAAAATATCAAGAAGGGTAACAAAAGGATGGGGACCATGCATTCGGAGTGCTACAAGCTTAATTTGCAATTATACACCACCCTTACTTTAAGAGAAAGCAAAACTCGCAAAAATAATGAGAACATGCATTATATTGCATAATATTATTGTTGAGGATGAGTGACACACATATGTTAGAAATTTTGTTCAACTCCCTTCTTACGATGTTAACAATGGCTTATCACAGCCAGAAGCTGGGTGAAGAAAGTTTTGCTTCGTATGAGAGGTATATTCAAAATAATATCCAGCTTTGTGATAGACAAAAGCATCGGCAACTACAAACAAATTTGGTAGAACATATTTGGCAATTCGATAATGCTCGTTAAGTATAGTTTCTAGTTATATAATAGGGATAAATGCATTTTATCCCCCGAATTTTAGGTCATGTGCAATTTACACCATGACTTTTCAAAATATGCATTGCGATACCCTTGAACCTTCCAAACTTAGCAAAAATCCCCTCAATATAATTTTGACATCTAATAAAGGTAAGATTTATATGCATTTAACCCCTCGGATGTTTCTAATTTGTGCAACTGTCTCCTTGTCGTGAAAATTATTTGATTAATCCCTGATTTTTTTTATTATGTGCAACCCGACATCCAGCTATGACTTAAATTTTTGGGGAGTTTTTTTGCACTGTTAAAAGTTCAGGGTATTATAATGGACTATTGGGTTTTTTGCACAATTTTGAAAGTTCAAGGTGTCGTAATGCACATTTTGAAAAGTTAAGGGTTTAAATTACACATTACGTAATATTCAAGGGAATAAAATGTATTTAACCCTATATAATATTTCAATTACGCAATGTTGTTAGTTATATTTAAATTATGCATTGTTGTTGTTAATCATGTTATATTTTAAAAATATATCGAAGACTCATTTTAGTTTAAAAAATTTTTGTTGATTTTTTTTATATATTTTAACTTTTAAAAAATTTACAAAATATACCTCTATAATTTAATTTATTAAAATTAATTTTATATTTTTTCTCCAAATTTAAAATAAATTACATAATATAAGCTATTAGAATAAAGTAAAATATGTTGATTTATTTTTAATTTAAAAATCATGTGGAGCCATAGTAGGGACCAAAATTAATCCCTTCTATTAGAGCAGAGAGGGACACTCTTGGGACACTTTTACTTTTTATGATAACTTAATTATGTGGTGATAATATGACAATAAATGGGGCCATAAATGGACCAAGATAGAGATACCATTGGAGATGCTATAAGTTGCTGTGCTGCACATTGGTGTTGAGAGGCAAAAAAAGAAGCAATGAACAGCACATGCTTCTGTATATCCTTTGTTCTTGGATTTGACGTGTCCATTGATCATATATCTGTCATCCATTACATATTTACATCAGAGTTGTGCATCCATAGCCAATAATCGTTACTCATATCATTATCTTTGTTGGACTAGAGATCCGCATAAGTATAAATCTAACATATCATATTTTGATACACTCACAATAAAATATGGATCCCATTAATTTTATTAAATTAAATATACATTCACATATATACTAGTCTTACATTCTTTTTTATAAGTATGCCTAAAAAATAATTTTTACACTTGCCCCCATACAAGAATTTTTCTATTAGATTTTGGTCCCTCTCACTTCTCCTCCTTCAAGTAAGAACCCCATGTAGATGAATATCAAGCATATCAAAGAAAACAAAGGTCCCTTAATACCCTCTAAATTCATTTCATTCATATTGTTTAAATGGAGAAATTCACGTTACTTTTGCCTTTCTGCATCAACACAAGACAACGAAACACACCCAAAAAGGGAAAAACATCAAAACAATATCAATGAGCATGTGACTAATTCTATGCACACACGATATATCTGATAATCTATATCTATTTCTATATCTATATATTTCTAAAAGAGGGATAATAGCAGGTACCATTAATCGCCATTTGGCTATTAGGTTTTCCCGTCTAAATAATTCTACCAAGTGTTGGCATCTTATTCGATCGCATCATCACGTTGCATTGCCTTTCCGTATTCAACTTTGGGCAATGCATTGGTTAGATGAATAAATAGCAAGAATAGTAATTAGTAAATGCAAACATATTCAGTAAATGCACATATGAGAAGAATTGGGCAATGATACATGAATCGTTTCTATTTTATAAATTTGGCGGATGACTCATTACTTCAATGTTCTTTGGAACTCAGGAAATTGTACCTTTTGAGGATTGGTTTTCATTCTCTTTTTCCTCAGTATTCAACCAATCACAATTCATCTTACCTTTTATTTTTCTTTCTCTTTCCAATGACATTGATTCTCACCAAATAATTTTTGGGTTAATTCAAAAAGCCATACCCATTTGCTTCTTTTCCCACTCATTTCCTTTGATTTTCTCCGTTCCTATATATCTTTCCCACACATCTCTTTTCCTTCATTTTATATCTTTGATTGCCTCCTTTTTGTTCTTTCTTCTTTCAACTTCCTTTTTTGTTTGCTCTTGTGGAAAATTTCTAAGATGAAGTGTTGTTTCCATTTTCTTCTCTCTCAACCATTATTATCTCTCCATTTCTCTACACCACAAATTTCATTCTGCATTGTTTTCTCTCTCTCCCTCATCTCCTCCAGTTATAGTTAAAGTAAAGAAGAGAAGATCTATGAGGCGGTGGCTTGGGGAGTGATTGATGGAACAGTATGGCTATTTGGTGGCAGGACAACTCTGTTGTGGTCCTCAGTGGAAAAGAGTTGCGGTGGAGGAGAATGTGTCAGAAACATTAAACCAAGCATGCCCATGGTTTTGCATCTAGGAGTCCATAGCCTATCATCCAGACTACCACGTGTTGGCTAGATACAAGGTAAAATTGTTGCTGCCATGATTTGTCATGTTCTAGTTGTTACATCACATGCTAGTAGATAACGTGGCTGAAAAACTATAGCCTACCATAGCCAACAAAGCTTTTCCATTTCATGCATGTTAGTTACTTCAGTATTGGGTTTGTATTTTGTTTAATATTTTATTACTTTGTAAAGCCTATAAAAAGCAAACTATGCAGTGTTTAAATCATCAAGTTGTCAAAGTTCAAAAATTTCCTCTTCCATTATATGTGTTGTGTTATGTTTGTAAGAGAAAAATATTAAGAGTAATATTTTTAGTGAGTTTCTGATATCAATTGATATCAGAGCTAGTTAAATCTAGCACCAATTTATTTAGAGAATGTGTGAGGAACAAGAGTGTTCTCAAATAGTTAGTGTCATTATGACAAACAATTACAATATTGTTTAGTCAGTCTCAAATTATATAGGAAATTGGATTAAGTTACTAGAAGGCCTTGATAGCAACTCACTTAAGGGCTCACAATATTTAGAGCCTTGTCAATCTAAATTTACAAGAAAGAGCTGATGAAGTTGCCCAAAGGAGAGATCAATTGGCCCTGTCACAAATTTATCAGGGAGTAGATTATTTAGTGTTTGGCAAAATTGCTAATGCCAAAACTGTCAAAGAAGCTTAGGATATTTTGAAGTTGTCTTATAAAGGTGTAGAGAAGGCACAAAAATCAAAATTGCAATCCTTGTGCAGGGAATGAGAGGTAGGAGATGTTTAGCTGGAAACTGTTGAATAATATTTTTCTTGTGTTACTTGTAACGCCCCTATTTTTTCCTTGTAAAATAACCAAACTGCCCGGGTCATTTTGCATAAGAATCAAGGATGGCTAGTCCAGTCCATCCTCAATGAGGTGATTTGATGTTAGAGTAAGGATATATGTAGTTTAGAAAGCAAAAATATGATTTTTTTTCTTATGAATAAAACCTTATTAATGAAAATTTAATTGTTGCCTCTATTTTAAAGGTTATTAATAAAATGGTTTCAAGTGTTTTCAATGTTTTAGAATAATTTTTGAGAAAATTTGTTACAAAAGGAGGATCTCGCTCCTGATTTTTTTCTATGGTGAAAAGCAGTGGTAGTCAGGACCTTCATATCTTTTAGCTTTGATCATGCTATTTATTTGTGTTTGCTCAAATCAACCATGTGGCTTATCTGTTTATGAGCTAGCTTTGTCAATTCATGTTACAATTAGTCAAAAATAAGTAAATATGTTTCATGTTCTTTCTTGTAAATAAATATGTTTTTAAAAATAAGAAAAAAAAAGAGAGACTTAACATTGTGTTGAAGGTTGTTAGCCCACTTTTAATAGTTTGGGCCCTTAAGATTTTGAAAAGACAATTTTATTTGGGTTATTGTCATTTGTTTTTGTTTAATAAATTTTGATAAGAAAAAAATCGGGCGTTATATTCCTGATCTTGTTAATAAGATGAGAGTCTATGGAGAGAAGATTTAGAGTACGATGGTAGAGACAATTCTATGCACCATACCAATGAAGTTTGATCATATGGTGACTACAATATTGGAGTCACATGATACAGAAAATGACGATTACATAATTACAAGGCAGCATAGAAAGCCATGTCGCAGAATTTTGGAGACGGAAAAAACAAGAAGAAGCCCTGAAGAGCTTGGGTGAATCTAAATAATGATGCTGAATCAAGCTATGATGGAGAAGCAAGAGGTTGAGGCTACAATAATAGAGGCAGAGGCAGAGGTAGAGGAGGTTTCAGAGGAAGAGGTCGTGGCAATAACTATAGTCAAGGAAGAGGCAACACTTTCAGACCACCTAGTCAAGGAAGATGTGGAAACAATTTTTGGCCTTAGTTGAGGAAGAGGAAGAGGTAACTACTACAGGAGAGAACAAATTTCAACTACTTCTCCTAGGAAATTTGGTCACAAAGTTACAGATTGTAGATTCAAGTTGATGAGTCAGAATAACTTCAACAATCATGCCAATGTTGTTGAAAGCCAATCCTAATAAATTGGTGAGATTTCTAATTCACAAAGTCTTTTTCTAACAAGAAATTCTTTTTAGAAGATGAAAATACATGGTACTTGGATACAACTTGTAGCAATCATATGTGTGGCAAAAAGGAATTATTCTCTTCATTGATGAGTCAGTTAAATCATCTATCGTATTTGGCAATAATACAAATATTCCTATTTTAGGAAAAAGTTAGATAGAATTCAAATTGAAATATAGCTCTCACAATTTCATTTCTGATGTGTTTTATGCTCCTGGACTTTATTACATCTGTTGAGTATTGGATAGTTGTCGGAGAAAGGCTATAACATTAGATTTATCATGGTTACTGCACGATATTTGATAAGGATGGGATATTTATTGCAAAGGTAAAAATGACTTAAAATAGACTTTTTCCATTGAAAATGCAACATGAAAAATTTTCCTGCTTGAGTTCTATGATACCTGATGATAACTAGCTGTGGCATATGCGTTTTGGACACTTTCACTTTTCCTGGATTGAATTATCTCAAGAAAAGAACTTGTTTTGGTTTGCCAATTGTTGAAATTCCTAACTGTGTCTATGAGACTTGTCAATTGGAAAAAAAAAAAACAGAGATTCATTTCCTGTTGGAAAATCCTGGAGAGCAAAGAAGTTACTAGAGATCATGCACTTAGATTTGTGCACTGTTAAAGTACTAACTCATGGTGGCAACATGTATTTTATCACCTTATTGATGATTTTAGCAGGAAAACATGGGTATATTTTTTGAAACGGAAATCAGAAGCTTGTGATGACTTTAAGTCATTTAAGGCATTTGTGGAGAAACAAAGTGGCCAGAACCAAGATTCTCAGATAGAGGAGGACATGAGTATCTTGTCTATGCAGATTTCTTTGAACGACATGGAATTCAACATCAGTTGACAACTAGATACACTCCCTATCAGAATGGAGTAGCATAAAGGAAGAACAGGACAATCATGGATATGGTCAGATGCATATTGAGATTCAAACAAATGCCTAAAGAATTTTGGGTATAAGCGTTGCTATTCAGTTTATGTTTTGAATAGGTGCCCCACAAGGAGTGTTTGTGATAAGACACTAGAAGAAGCTTGGAGTGGAAGAAAGCCATTAATACATCATCTAGAGTTTTTGGGTATATTGCTTATGCCCATGTACCCATGAGCTAAGGAGGAAGCTAGACAACAAAGGTGAGAAATACATTTTCATTAGCTATAGTATGAACTCAAAGCATATAAATTGTATAATCCAGAAGACAAAGAAGGCTATACCAGGAGTGTAATGCTCGAGGACGAGGGCAATGAGTGATCGCCAGGCAAGAGGCACAGACAATGAGCGGCTCCTAGTAGCTTCTAAGCGGAGGGGTGCATGAATGAATCGATTACACACTAGAATGAGAAGGATAAGAGACTGTAGGTATGAGACTATACAGTTAAGGATGACTTATATGAATTGATTTGTACTACCTATACCAATAAGATGCATCTTCTTTTCAGGAGCCCATCACTAAAGAACTCCAAGGTTAAGCATGCTTGGCCTGGAGGATGGGTGACCTTCTGGGAAGTTTTCCTATGAAGCGTGTGAGTAAGGACAAAACACATTGAAAAGACCCGTGTTAGTTTGTAGGAATGGTTGTTAATCCATAAAGCAATAGGGGATGTTACAAGAGATGTGATGTTTGATAAGAAAGGAACATGGGACTAGTTAACCAAATCACAGCAGAAACCCATGACACTTCCTAGTTATGTAGAAGAAGATGAACGGCCAGAAACACCAACTCAACCAGAATCATCCTGCCAACCTCAAAGGAATCGTTAACCACCAGTTAGATTGAAGGACTATATTGTGGGTAATGATAATGACTTGTCTGATAAGCGGATTGTCAATTTTGCTCTATTTGCATATTGTGAGCCAATAAATTATGAAGAAGCTTCTAATGATGAGAAGTGGAGCAAAGCCATGGATGAGGAAATTCATGCGATCGAAAAGAATGGTACATGGGAGCTAACTAATTTACCTAGAGAAAACTCTAATTGGAGTCAAGTGGGTGTACAAGACTAAGTAAAAACCTAATGATGAGATTGATCGTTTTAAAGCCAGAATTAGTTGAAAAGGGTATAGACAAAAGCTAGATATTGATTATTTTGAAGTATTTGCTCATGTTGCTAGATTAGACACAATTCGCATGATTATTTCACTTTCTACTCAAAATAAGTGGAAGATATATCAAATCAATGCTAAGTCTGCATTTGAATGGCACTTTGGAAGAAGTGTATGTTACAGCTGTAGGTTATGAGATCTCTGGAGAAGAAGATAAAGTTTATAGATTGAAAAAAGCTCTATATGGTTTGAAACAAGCACCAAGAGCATGGTATAAGAAGATTGACTCCTATTTCATTGACAATGGTTTTCATAAATGTCCTTTTTGAACATGCTTTGTACATTGAATCAATTGGCCCTGGAGAAATTCTTATTGTATGTCTTTATGTTGATGATTTGATTTTCACTAGCAATAACTTGAAGATGATTATAGAATTTAGGAGGCTATGGAGAAGCATTTTGAAACGACTGATTTAGGCTTGATCTCTTATTTTCTTGGCATCTATTTCTCAAAAAAAAAAAAAAAATGCTATTGACATTTTGAGAAAATTCCAGATGGAAAATTCAAAGCCAGTTGCTACTCTAGTTGAAGAAAAATTGAAGCTGATGAAAGAAGATAAAGGAAGAACTTTCAATCCTACTTATTTCAAGAGCTTGATTGGAAGCCTGAGATACGTGACAATAACTAGGCCAGACATAGTCTTTGGAGGTGGTTTACTCAACTGATTTATGGAGAAGCCACGCCTTCATTGCAGGAGGAAATGGATTCTTTGATATATCAAAGGTACCCTGAATGATGGAATATTTTATGAAAATACCGATGATGTGAATCTTGTTGGATATAGATAGTAATTGAGCAGGTGACATAGAGACAAGAAAAAGCACTTTGGGTATGTCTTCTATCTTGGGTCAGGTGTTGTGTCATGGTCATCAAGAGAAACAACCTTGTTGCACTTTCTATGGCAGAAGGAATACATAGTAGCTGCAAGTTGTGCTACACAAGTGGTATGACTAAGAAAAATTCTTGAAGTTTTAAGCCAAAAGCAAAGCTCTCCCACAATGATATTTTGTGACAATAAGTCAGCAATTGCACTTTGCAAAAATCTCATGTTTCATGGGAGATCCAAGCACATAAATATACGATTCCACAAGATTCAGGAATTGGTGATTGATAAGAAAGTATTAATTAATTATTGTCCTACTAGTGATCAAGTTATAGATATTTTTACAAAGCCATTGAAGCTTGAGCGTTTACAAATTGAAGAAGATGCTTAGAATAATAAATTCTACAAGCTTGGTTTAAGGAAGGCAATGTCAAAAATATTAAACCAAGCATGCCCATAGTTTTGCATCTAGAGTCCATAGCCCATGATATAGACTATCACGTGTTGGCTAGATACAAGGCAAAATTGTTGCCATGATTTGTCATGTACTAATTGTTACAACACATGCTAGTAGATAATGTGGCTGAAAAACTATAGCCTACCATAGCCCACAAAGCTTTTCCACCTCATGCATGTTGGTTACTTTAGCATTGGGTTTGTATTTTGCTTAATATTTTATTGCTTTGAAAAGCCTAGAAAAGGCAAACTATGTATCCGTTTAAATCATAAAGTTATCAAATTTCAAAAGTTTCCTCTTCCATTATATGTGTTGTGTTATATTTGTGAGAGAAAAATATTAAGGGTATTATTTTTAGTGAGTTTCTATATCAGAATAGTGGGCCTTGGTGAGCATTGGTGGTGGAGTGTTGCAGTTGGTGTGCGAGGTGCTTGTGTACGTGGTGCGATTGCTAAGCACTGGGTTCGTTGGTTAGTGGGGTTTGCGGTTACTTTTTGTGGTAGTGATCTACAATGAGGCAAAACCCGATGGTGGTGAGAGACGATGATTGCTAGCAACAATGAAGGGTGGCGGTTCACAGGGGGTGAATGCAAATTAGTGGTGTTTGAAGTACGAGGATGTGGTTTATGATCGAGAGCGACATGACATGGACTGTGGTGGAGGATGGATCATTGTAGGTTCTTTAATTTTATTGTATTTTTTTTTCTTCGGACAATTCATGGATATTTTTTAATTGCATTTTGTTTCTTTTTTCTTATTCAGGATGACCTTAATTTTTTTCTAGGTCTTCAACAGGGTATGCAAATTTGTTCTAGACGATGACATTGAAAGTTTCAACAATTAATCATAAAAATCACACTCCTTCCTTTTCAGTGATGTCTATTCCTATTGGTCATACTATCAGCATATTGTTATTTGATCTATTTGCATATTGATATTTGGTTGATCTGTTGATTATTATGTCCCTTTTTTGGATTTGTATTGTTCATCACAGAACTTATAAGATTAAAACCATTTTTACAACTTATTGATCAAATATCCAGTTATTGCTAATAAGTATTAACTATCAAAATCGATCTTATGATGCTATATACAACATATGAATTCAGGCAAAGAATACAAACGATCAATGGTTGTTCTGTTCACATGAATTCGTGCGTCTTTGTTCACAACAGACCATAAATTAAGATAATCTCTTAGTTTTTGCTACTGATATGATGTCTAGTTCTACAAAAATTATACTATATATCGGCCTATTGGTTCTGAAGGTTTTACTACAAGTAGGATCATCTTTGTTATCATACATGTTTGAGCTGAATGTTTCACACGCATCCCATCTTATTTCTCTTCATTAAGTATTTTATGTTACATATATTGCTATCTATGCAGAAATCTTTTTGGCCTTTCAGTACATAAATCATTTCATGAATGTCCTAATAAAGATTCTTTTATGATAATTACTTATTACTAATCTCTTATCATTTTATGTTTGGCTTTGAAAATTTTGGTCTTAATCTAGGGAAATGAAAGGAGAAGATATATGGTACGGGAAGAATTTACTAATTCATTTCTCAAACATCTTAAAGAATATCATTCTGATTATACTATGATTCCGTAGATTGGAAAACTGGAATAATACATGGTTTGTTTCTTTCGAATATTGGAATCTTGAAAAATTGTTTATGAACTTTTTATTTTATTTTATTTTATTTTATGACCTTTTTATTTTATCTTATCTTTTTGGTTGAGAATATCACCTTTTTATTTATGCAGAAGAACATGTCTTTGTAGATATGTGTTTCCAGGATATAAATTTGTATGTTTTATGTTCTTTGTTGTCATTGTTTCTAGAATTGTAATTGTCTCATTGATTTGTATAATTATTATTTGAATTAGTGAGTATAGCAAGGTGTTATTTACTATGTCGATATTTGAGAGTCTAAGCATCTATTAAGGAGATGTCTCAATTTTTAATTCAACAAAATTTTCCTTATTTTGTACTTTTGATTTCATGTATAAGTATAACTATTTGGTTCTTATCCATGGTTATCTGCATGTGATGACAAATGACAATACATACATTGTGAAGTGTATTCTTTTTAATTTTATAGGGACTCAATTTATGTTTCTCTCATTTTCAGCTTCAAACATGGAACTTTGAAATTTTGAAAAAGTTGAGTATATTAGGGGAGCAAAAGATTATGATGTGATTGGTTTGAGGATGGAATTTTCAATTTGTTTGTTTAATTTTTAAAACTTAATTTACCTATTTTATCTATTAAATATGATCCTTTAGTTAGTACCTAACTTCTTTCACTTTGTTTATGCCCTTCTTAATGGATACTAATGATATAATAAATGAGATTTATTCAATTATGCTATGATTTTCAGATACTTTGTTGAATCTTCCAAAGTTAATTAACAAGACAGATAGCTTTTGGTAATCTTCATGGGTTCAAGGTAATCAAAGTTGGTATGACTATGGCCTAATGGGTATGAAAGCTTAGTTAATGTTTAATTTTTTTTTATATCTGAATTTGGTGGTTTCTTTGAAGATTTAAAAATACACTCAAGGTGCCTCACCATTCAAAATAAGGAATAGTTTAATTCCTAAACATAGAAAATAAGACACTTTTGTCCCATCAATCTTTCATGTTTAGGAACCAAAATCTCCCTACAATAACAATAACAAAGTCTATTCTGACTAGCCGAGGTTAGCTACATGAATAAAACTATTAATTTGTATTAAATTTTGTGGTACATGGCAGCATGGCTAAAAGCATATGGTCACCGGGGAAATGGAATGTATAAAAGGCATGACATAATAGATTTCATGAGAAATGTCAAACGTGCTTTCTTTAACTTCTTTTGACAGTAATGAAGAATTGAGTATTCTGAAAATTGAATGTAACCAACATGTTACTTCTATTGTGGTTTAGTTTTTAACATTTTAAAAATATGGTATATTGTGTGAACATGAGGAGAGGTCTTGGATGTGCTGCTCATTGCACCCATTGGAACCCGTTGAAGCATGTTTGTCTTGACTATGATTGCATATCTTTGATTTAATGCTTTGTCTGAACTTTTCTAAACTTCTCTTTTCATTTAACTATGCTTAACAATAGTTGATTCCCCTTCCTTTCTGTGTATGTATAATTATGTGTGTGTGTGTGTATGTATGTGTATGTGTGTGTGTGCCTCACTATGGCTTTCTCCATTTATCATTTGAACCTCCATGTTTACATGTTTGAACTTTAAGTGAATCTTCTCGATTTCTATTTTTTTTTCTCAACGATCAATTCATCAACAACTGAATACTCACAAAGAAATCTATTTTTATATAGCAAATTGTCCTATTTTATTGTTTTGGAGTGCTTTTTCTTTCCTTTAATTAACTCAAGGTCATTGGTGGCATATACTAATCACCCTCACGTCACATATCTAACACAATTCAAAATGTTAGATTTATTGTATGCTAGTCACAAATTATATTTTCTCTTATATGTATATAAACATAATAGATTTTGATTTGCTTATGAAGAAAGGAAGCTTATTGACGTTAGAGAATTATGAGACAAATTGTTTAAATAAGGCCAGGTTAGGTAATTAACGCCAGTGTTAGTTAATTTCAGTGAACATATTTAATACTGATAGAACTCAATCCTTTTGATCATTGGATATATGGGACTTTCAGTTGGATTTTGAAAATGACATGGCATAAGTTCTTTCATCATGGACTCAAGCAATTCTAATCATTACATTGAATAGTCATTTGTTTTTCTCTTGAATTGAAGAATGGGAACTTATCTTCATTATAGACCTATTGATTGAACAATATCTAATAGTGTAGCACTTAAATTTCAAATAGTCATGCTTTAAGGTTATTAGTGGTATATCATTTTAATTTAGAATGAGATTTTAATGATATCTTACAGCATTTTTCCTTTTATTTGATTGATTGAAGGTTAAGCTAATCATATATTCTAACCTACTAATTCAGGTTATAAAGCATTGTAAATGTTGTTCATTTCTAATTTTGATTTGTAGGATGTGACATAATTCAATTTATCATATCGTTAGTGTTTTAAGATCTTGCATTAATGAATTTTAAGTCCAAGTGTATAAGATTGTGGTTTACTTATGAATAAAGAATAGATTTTGATCCTATTGATACTTCAATTATTTATTACCACTAAACCCATTCCTTTTTTTCATTGGACATTATAGATTATGTATAGAATTTGGAATTGACATTTTGTGAGAGAGGAAAGCTTAGTGGCATTGGATACCTATTGCTACATGAAGTAAAGCATGCCAATTTGGTGCACTATACATTGGACATTATAGATTTTGCAAAAGATTGGAATTTGGCATGTTTATGGAAGAAGGAAGTTTAATGGCATTAATAGGTTCTACTACATGAAGAAAACCATATAATTTGACAACGATATTAAATTAGTATAATAGTAATTCTTTTTCAAGTGGATTATGGTCCCCATGCACCACCTAGTGCACTTGATTTGTATTCAATGTATGAAGTGGTTTGGTTTTGTATAATAGCTAATGATGAATTTTTCTACCATTTGAGTTTTGATGCTAGTTTTTGAGTCTTATATGAAGAAGGATGTTTTCTGAAAAAATGAATCATTTGATGTATTTTCCTAAGAAGGATGTTTGGCAAATCTGTTGTTTGTACCCCTTTTTAGCATTATGAATTATTTGATGTAGTTTCCTAAGAATTGTTCATTACAAAAGGAATATATAAGGTTAAACCCACTTTTATGTATTGATAAAATATCCAGTCATTGGTAATATGTATTAACTATTTAACTATCAAAATCCATCTTAAAATGTTATAGACAACATATGTATTCTGGCATGGAGTAAAAACCATCAATGGTTATGTTGTACACACAAATTCATGTATCTTTGTTCAAAACAACCCATAAATTATGCTAATCTCTCAAATTTTGCTACTGATATGATGTCTGTTCTACAAAAACAACTTATTACTATATATCAATCTATAAGTTCTACAATAGGTTCTATTACAAGTAGTATTATCTTTATTATCGTGCATGTTTGAGCCAAATGTTTTACACACATTCCCATCTAATTTCTCTTCATTAAGTATTTTTATGTTAGATATAGTGCTATTTGAGTTGAAATCATTTTTGGCATTTCAATATGTAAATCATTTAATAAATGTCTTGATAAAGGTTATTTTATGAAAAGTACTTATGACTAATTCTTATTTTTTCATGTTTGGCTCTGCAAATCTTGGTCTCAATCTAGGGGAAATGAAAGCATAAGATATATATTATGGGAAGAATTTGCTAATCAATTTCTCAAACATCTTAAAAACTATCCTTCTTTTGATTATATTGTGATTCTATATTTTGGAAAACTCAAATTATACATAGGTAGTTATATGATGTTTGTTTCTATCTTGTTAAAACATGCATTGTATTGTTCCTCTTAAGCATAGTCATTATTAGAAAGTGATTACACTATGGATTACATGCTTCACCAAGGAGTGAGATTTCACCTTTTTAATCCCTGAGGATTGTCCCATGATATGCTATTATACTTTAGCATCTTTGAACCTATAAAATGAAATTTGTGTTCCCTCACTATAAGTAGTACACAGGAAGGTAAAGGTCATTTGAAAATTATTTGTTTTCTACACAAATATTTTGCCACCATATGAAAATAGTTTTTCCTATAATCATTGTTGATCACTGTTTAGATGTAATAATATTTATTTATTTCTCAATGTAGTTTGTTAGGAGGATTTGATGTATAAACTATACACACATTTGAAGACTTCACAACTGTTGGTCTTTACTTAACAAAATATAAGATAATGGTGAGAGTTGCAGGTTACAATCTAAGTGACCTATATACTAAGCTTTTCATAGTTACAATGTGGATTGGTTTTGTTTGGAATGGGATTCTATTACATTTTTGTAATGAATGATAGTCTAGATTTTGTTAATTGTAAAATTATTCCTTTTGGTACATGACTTTAGAAGGTCACATTATTATTTGTTTTAGATCATGAACTGTCCAGGAAAATAGTGTTGAAGAAGATGAACAAGAACTTGAATATCAAGTTTCAAGGCAAGAAATCAATTGCTATTGGAGAGATATTCACCCCACATGTAGTTGCTATAGGTTAATGGTGATACTCCCAAGATATAATGAAACATTTATATGAATTTTTTGTCTAGCAATAACAAGAAATTTTCTCACTCTTGAACTTTTGTAAAGAGCTCTTAAACTCACATAATACACAAAGTAAAAGTATTAATTTTGTGTCCAAAGATGGGGTATTTATAATGAACTAGAAACACAACACAATCGAAGCAACAAGATGCACAAAGTAACATAAGTTACTGTACATAGTTGTTAGGAAATGATGCACAACGAACCAATATAGAGCATTGCAATTTTTACTACACAATAAGAACATGACTCTTCATTGAAAGACATGTCTCTCAAGGATCACCACATATGTTGTCCATGATGGAATTCAATGCAGCCCCAAGAGTTGCAACATTATGTGTGGATCTTGAACAACAACAATTAGAACCGTTTTGTTTAATATAATTGAATAAATAGTGACTAATTATTTAAACTTGAAAAAATATACTTCAATCCCCCACTATTTTACTAGTTTAAAAATCATACAAATTTATAAACAAAGAATATATTGCAAGGATTAAATATTCCTTTAGTGTAAACTTTAAAGGTTCTAAGATGTAATAGGTCTCTAATTAATTAAACCTATACTCCCTGATTAATACCAAAAATTCACACACATAAATTGTATTTCCTATATATCAAGTTCAAGAATTTGTTAATTTTAAGCACTTTTATGGCCATGTACTTATCCTGGTTTAATGAATATGTATGAGAATAAAATCTCTAAAATTCTTGATTGAAGCGACATCACTCCTATATTCACATAGGTGGAATCCTTTGATAAATAATATTATCAATCTATTAATAGTTTCAGCTCACCCTTCTAATTATATATATATAAACTCTATTCTAATAGAACACTAGTTTCAAGGTTTAATGGGTAATAACAAATTATTTCAAGGTTCAAGGTTTAGGGTTCTATTAGAATAAAGTTTATATATATATATATATATATAGCACTTGCATATTCCAATTGTGCTTCAGGTTCTCCCTATGTTTTCTTTAATTTCAAATTAGGATCATAGGGTGTATTGGACTCTTAATTTTAAGATGCTTAAACTTTTCCAATATCCTTTTGATGTACTGAGGTTGACTTAAAACAAAGCCAATTTCATGTTTAAGAACATTTATGCCTAGTATTGTATCAACTTCATTCAAATCCTTCATCTTGAATTTAGAAGTTAGATACTCCTTTGTTTGACAAATCTTTCTAAATTTGTCCCAAAAATTAGTATATCATCTACATACAAACGGATTATTACTCCATAGTCCTTCGAAAATTTAGAGTATATACATCTATCTGCACAATTATATGAGAAGCCATTCGATAACACTATAAATCAAACTTACATGCCATTGTTTAGGCGCTTATTTTAAGCCATATAAAGACTTAACAAGTTTACAAACTTTCTTTTCATTTCCAGGTAGTTTTCTTCATTAAGATCTCCATTAAGAAAAGCCATTTTAACATCCAATTGATGCACATGAAGCTTGTAAATGGATGCAAATGCTATAAAAGTCCTAATAGAAGTTATTCTTGTCATAAGTGCATAGGTATCAAAATAGTACCTTTCTTTTGTCTAAACCCTTTCACTGCCACCCTTGCTTTGAGGGTTTGTAGTGGACCATCTGTATCATACTTTCTTCTAAATACCAACTTGCACCCTATAGGCTTTCATCCTTAAGGCAAATAAACTAAGACCCAAGTATTATTAGATAATATTGGGTTTATTTCGTTATCCGCGCTTCATTTCAAAAAGCAAATCTTTAAAGGCAATTGCCTCTTTAAACGTTTGAGGATCACCCTCTATGCTTAGAATAATAAGGATCTTGTTTATCACAGAATCCCTAGTTCATTCAACCAAAAGTTATAGCCTGAGAAAGATAAAGTCTGGACCCAAGTTTTTCTCTTTCTCACTCTTTGGCTCTTTTCTTAGTTCAACTAATTCATTATCACTTAGACTTTTATTGCCTTGATTTACAACCACTTCTTGGGAAACATCAGTATCCTTTTGGGATATTCCAAATTGGGATTTGAATCACTAATAAATTTATTTTCAATAAATTCCACTCCCTTGATTTAACAACTATATTGGGCATGAGTCCAAAATTCTATATGCCTTAGAATTTTGAGCATATCCTATGAAGATGCCTTTTATGGCTCTTGGCCCCAATTTAGTTCTCTTTTAATCAAGAAAGACGAAAGACTAAACACCGCTACACTTTTAAATAATTTAAATTTGGTTTTCTTCCTTTCCATATTTCATATGGTGAAGCCTCTTTGTCTCTTGATGGCACCCGTTATGAATATGACATGCCGTCAATAATGCCTCACCCCATAGATTGTGAGGTACTTTAGCATTTAGTAGCATTGAATTAACCATATCCACTAGGTTCTTTCTTTCCACTAAACCATTTTGTTGTGGAGAATATTGAGCAGAGCATTCATGCACAATACCATTTAATTCATAAAAATTATCAAATTCACTAGAAAAATACTCTCCACCTTAATCACTATGAAGAACATTTATTTTCTTATCATGCATATTTTCTACTTCCATTTTATATTTCTTAAACATTTCAAATGCTTCATCTTTATTTTTTATCAACTACAAATAAGTGAATCTAGAGCAATCATCAATAAAGGTTATAAAGTACCTTTTTCCTCCTCTAGTAATATTTCCATTTAATTCACAAATATCACTATGTATTAGTTCTAGTAAATGTGTATTCCTTTCAACTTTAGGAAAAAGTTTCTTAGTAATTTTGGATTGTATGCAAATTTCATATTTCTTATTAAAATCATTATTACTAAGATCAATATAATTATGTTTTTGCATATATTCAATTGACTTGTAATTTAAATGTGCTAGTTACTATGTCATAAATCACAAGAATCAACAACATACAAATAATCATTCACTTTTTCATTAACACTAAATTTGAACATGCCTTGAGTACAATATCCTTTTCCTACATATACATCATTCTTAAGCAAGATAATCTTATTGTATTCCATCACAATTTTGAATTCTCTCATAAGAGACTAGTAGAGACTCAGTTCTTCCTTATATCTGGAATATGAAGTACATTCACCAAGTTTAACTTTTTCCCCGATGTAAAGTTCAATTCTATTGTTCCTTGACCACAAACTTTGGCCGAATTGTCATTTCCCATTAACACTTCTCTGTTCACTTTTTCATATGTCTTGAATTGATTGTGATCATTGCAAACATGAGCAGGAACACCAAAATCTAGCCACCACTCATGGAATCTTTCATGCATTGCAATGTTCAATTCTGATCATTCCAATGTGCATGCATATCATAGCAACCAAGTCCTTTTCTTCCACTAGGTTAGCCTTAGAACTTGACACTTCTTTTGAGTTGTTACCCTTTTTTAGAAGTCGACAATCCTTGATATAATGCCCTGTCTTGTGGCAATGGTAGCATTCTCTTTGTCTTTTTATTTTAATTGGCATCCACAAAGGATTTCTTTTTTCGCCTTTATTGACATATACTTCTCCAACATGGTTTACTTTAGGACTTTGAAAAGATACACAACATCACATTTTTGAGTTCCTCTTCTATACGTAAATGTCTTAGTAATATTTCAACGGAGAAGTCTTCTCCAAGATATAGGAGTTTCTTCCTATAATCATTCCAGACGAAGGAAACTTTGCAATAATTGCTCCAACTTGTAATGATTCAGGAACCATTACTTGTAGCTCACAAAGTCTACTTACAAGGATGTGTAACTCATGAACTTGATCCATGATAGACACATTATCAACCATAATAAACTCAAAGTACTTTAACATGATAAATTTATCCACACCTTGTTGCTCATTATTGTATTTTTCTTCTAAAGACTTCCTCCAATAGCGATTAAATTGATGTGTAGAGATCAAAGTCTACCTGACAAGGTGTTGAGAATGTGTCCTCGACATGCAAATGTCCTCACTACACTTTCTTTCAATTGGGCAATCCTTTCCTTTTCTTCATTGCTTGCATCTTCAGTAGCGTTGGAATTGGTGTGGTGTTTGGATCAAGCACATAAGCAAGATTTAGTATCGAAAAAGAAACATCATTTTGTCTTTCTATTGTTAAAGTTTGTCCTATCAAATTGATCTAGTTTGAGAAACTCTTGATTCATGACCTTGAAAGTAGTATTCTGATCTTGAGTCATCTTCAAGAATGATATCTTAAAATTGTTAGGAAAATAGTGTTGAAGAAGATGAACAAGAACTTCAATATTGTGGTTTCAAGGCACGAAATCAATCACTATCTTTAGAGAGATATTCACACCCACACGTAATTGCTATGGGTTAATGGTGATACTTCCTTGGATACAATAAAACCTTATATGAATTTCTTGTCTAGCAATAATAAAAACCCTCACTGTTGAACTTTTGTAAGAACTCTTAAACTCATAATACACAAAGTAAAAGTATTAGTTTTGTATCCAAACCTGGGTATTTATAATGAACTAGAAACACAACACAACGAACTAACAAGATGCATAAAGTAACATAAGTTATTGCACATAGTTGTTAGGAAACGATGCACAATGAGTCAATATAGAGCATTGCAACGTTTAGTACACAATAAGAACATGACTCTTAATTGAAAGACATGTCTCTCAAGGATTACCACATATGTTGTCCATGATGGAATTCAATGTAGCCCCAAGAGTTGCAACTTACGTGTGGATCTTGAACAACAATCCTTAGTTTTGTTTAATATAATTGAATAATTAGTGACTATTTATTTAAAATTGAAAAAATATATTTCATGAACAAAAGGATGATTGATTTTCAATTTTATGCACTCTGAAGCAATGATCCTTATACTCATTATAAGCATTGCTTAATTTTCATTTAAACCATTTACACATGTTCATGCTTTAGAAATTATGAATACTGGCATTCCTATGGAATTATGTTCCTATAATTTTGCATGAGTATTGAATTTTTATTGTCTTGCAGTTCAAAAGGTCTTATTTAATTCATTCAAAGATTAATGTTTAATCTTTTTAAATTTTTGATTAATGGAGCTCTGATTATGTCTTGATGATATTCAAGACAATTGTGATGGATAAATAAATTAACAAAGTCACATTCCTAAATGCTTTCAAGCCGACAAATCCCTTCTACAAACATGCCAAAGATTTATTAGTATTTGTTTTTTGACTTATTATACAAATGAAAAAGTGAATTATCAAGGTCACATGCCTTAATTGAATAAAATCATAAAGTGAATGGTTGGTTTATTTCAAACTTGGAGTCCTGAACCATTGTTTATCATCTTTTTATTTATGTGGAAGAATGTGCCTTTGTAGATTTGTGATGGGTATTTCAATGGACTATGTTTTTTAATTTTTTTAATTGGTATAAATAGAGAATAGAAGTCTTACACTATGCATGTTTTTTTTGTAATTTCATGTGCTTTTCTATTCTCCTTGGTTTTTATGATAAAACTACAATATTTCCTATACAACATATTATAGAATGGGCTATTATATTATATTTCTCAACATATTTGTTGTACCTTCCTTTTTACATTCATTCAATATCCTTGTTGGTCCATCCTTTTAAATATATTCAATTATACATTATAATCTAAATTCAATCAATAATTATAGCTGGATGTATTTCTAATGATTTTGGTTCTCGTCGTTATCAAAACAATGTTAGACACACTTCTAAAAGAATAGTGCATTTGACAAATATAAGTCGAGTGTTGATTTTTCTAACAATTACTTTTAAATTATTTTTAATTTAAAATTTTCTCATATATATTAAATTTTTTTTCAAAAATATTATCATAAACTTAATCCCAATGAAAGAATATAATCTTAATGGAATTCAATAATGGTAATGCCTCCATGATAGTCAAGAGGTATATACTATGAGCAATGCTACACGATTAAAAAAATATATTGCCAAAATCTTTGTTGAAATTATTGTAAATGTAAATGCAAATTTATTTCATTATAATTACAAGTTATTATGTGTTATCATTTTAATAACAGTATGATTATTATCTTTTGACAAATTTTTATTAAATGTCAATAAATTTAAAATATTTTTTACTTCTAAATTATATCTCATTTTATGCATTGCACATGTTATGCGGATATAACAATTCAGCTTAGTTTCATTTAAATCATTTAATTTTGATGGGATATATCACACGTCAAGGAAGATGCTTAAATGTGATTTATCATGTACAACTAATGATTAGTTACCTTTCTGTCTATTTCTAATGCTTATGTCATTAGACTTATTACAATTGTCGATCTATTTCGATTTGATGTTGCACAAATATTTTATTTTTTATCATCCATGATCTAATTTAATTAACCTTACGGTTATTACACTAGTAAAGACTTAAAACTTGGGAAAGAGATTTGGTAAAAGCCTACAATGCAATTCCTGCGGTGTGTATAGAAAGAGACTTTGTTGGGAGAGGTAAAACCCACTTTGGTGATCTCCATTCTCGAAGGGGTTAGTCTTCGAGTGATCGGCCGAGGATACCCTTGAGTAATTAAAAATAAATAAATTCTAATGACACCAAAAGTCAATCCTATAAAATATGCAGTTTAGGTGAATCAATTTATTTGTTGGGCTTTCGTTGATTTTGATCTCGGGTTGGATAATTTGTGTTGAGTTTAGGGTTGGGTGATACGAGCCATGGTTTCGTGATTTAAGTGTTTATGGAACGACAAAAAACAATGTTTACAGATTTCAGGAGTTGGATACGACTCAAAAAAATGGTTAAACAAAAGGGATTTTAATCTTCATAAAAAAAAGCATTATAATGGGAAAAAGAAAAGCAAAAAAGATTAATCAACTTAAAATGTGACGTTTGGTGTGATTAATAAAGAAGTTATACATTTTTAACAATGTGATAATATATGTTTGAATAAAAAGTTTATGTTTAAATTACATCAAAATTAAATTTTAGTTTTATATTTTACATTTTAGAATCTAATAATTATATTTGTTCTCTTTTAGATTCATCTTAGCTTAATCAACAATCAAACAAAATTTTTCATTATCAATCTCATTACGAATTTCATTTTGAACCTTTCTAGCAAAGAGATGTAAAATTTCCTTGTGAATAAAGGTGATGCGTATCTTGCATTTTGAGGGCATTCTCAAAAACAACTTTGCATCATTATAAGAAACCAAAAGTTTCAACATTTCAAGAAAATTACCTCGATTAGATTTCAAACTTTCATCTTGTCCTCTAAAAGCACAAGATTGAAAAGTTAACCATTTAGAGGATCAATAGAACTTTAAGACGCAACGATTAGCTAAAATTTGTTGTGAAGTCTATTTAGATAGCACTTTGTCAATATGACATGATTGGTTATTCAAGT